>QVOA01015610.1:0-22863 GCA_014825685.1 Pseudomyrmex cubaensis
ATATCGCATATCGATATATATATCGCATTTCGATATATATCGCATTTCGATATATATCGCAAATCGATATATATCGCATATCGATATATATCGATTTGCGATTTTTTTTTTTTTTTTAATTGCCGATTCTAGCAAAGTGTTAAAATG
Source organism: Pseudomyrmex cubaensis (assembly GCA_014825685.1). Taxonomy (NCBI): domain Eukaryota; kingdom Metazoa; phylum Arthropoda; class Insecta; order Hymenoptera; family Formicidae; genus Pseudomyrmex; species Pseudomyrmex cubaensis. Next base: position 148 of record QVOA01015610.1, read on the forward strand.
ACTTTCTTGTATGAGCAATTTTTAAAAGATATTTAGTTTGCGTATCACATAAAATATCGTTTCACATAAAATTTATCTTCCTATAAAACGTAAAAATTCACTGATGATGCAAACTAAGATCTTAATATTTAATTGAATATTTCTTTTTCGTTACATTATATGTACATTACGCAACATTGTGTAATTATTTCGACTTAATTAAACTAACGAGCACGAAGACATTCTATTTTTAAATTGAAATAGCGACATTCGCGAATCGAAGCTCCGAGTTGACACCGCCGTCGCTGTTGTTTCCGCCGTCTTCGTCTTTCTTCAGTGCGCGTCAGCTCGGTGATAATCGCGACCGATTGCCTCTTAGTGTCTCGGGGAAAGACAATCGTGGCGAACGAAAAGGAAGAGCAGAAACGAACGGTTGACAGGGGAAATTGAACGGGGAAAATCAATTATCGGACGACTCCGTGCGGGTGAGTCGTTCGTGTGCGTCGCGCGACAATACCGCGAGAGTCCGTATCTCAGAAACAGTTTCCTCCTTATTCGATAAACATAACAGCGGGGCGATTCTCCCCCAACGAGAGAAATATTTGCGCGAGAAAGCAAGCAAGAGACGCGCGGAAATTAGTTATGAATGTACCGCGGACGTGATTAGAATTGCGTTTTGTTTCGGCTTGTATTGTTTTCGTTTTTTTTTCTTTTTTTCATGCCACGATGTGTTTAATGTGTCTTTTTCGTATGAAATATTTGCGATAACGCACGATAAATATTGAAAAAGAACACCGAAAGCAGTTCAGAGAAAAGCTTTCTCCGCTGCCCTTGATCATTCGGGAGCCAATATTAGTACACGACCTGAGAAGAGCACGTATCGCATATTGATTCCAGCAGGGCGACAAAAATCTGGAGAACGTGACACACGAGGAGGCAGTGGCGACCCTGAAAGCGACTCAAGATCGCGTCGTGCTTCTGGTTGCCAAGCCCGAAAGTGGAATCATCCCACCGCCGCCTCCGCCACTAGCCACGGAAAATTCCCTCTCGCCTCAGCCACGTAAGTCAGCTTCTTAGAACTTTTGCACGTACATACGATTGGTTCAACGAAATCAATCTGACGAATAGTAGACTATCTGATGAGTATGTGAATGCGGTGAGATTGATTAGCATCTGACTTATTCACAATTAATTAAAAACTTCGAGTGTTTTTAATTAAATAGGTCTTCTATCGCGGAAAAAAGTTTTTCTGTTACACGGCCAGCGAAAAAAAATTTGCTGAGTCCACTGCATTTTTTTTTGTTTTATCAAAAAAACGATCATACAAAACAGTTTTGTAAAATAAACGTTCCGATTTCATTAATTCTTTTATAATAAATTCTTTTTTTAGAGACAGAACGTCCAGTACAAATGCGAGGGTGTATAATTTTTCGTTGGTAATCAATCTCACAAGCGAGGAAATAAAATAAAATCACAGCCCGTGAAAAAAGTCCGTGGTTTTATTTCGCCGTTTTTTTATGATTTACGCGATAAAAGGAATATGGGCGAAAATTTCGGCCGTGATTTTAACACCCGCGATCGTCAATTTCACCCGACGCCACGGTTTGTCCACGGGACTCGCGTTCTCAATCGAAATAATTATCACGGTGCGCGCTATTAATTATTCAGAACTGGTTGAGCGTTGAAATTCAAATGAACCATGACTCCGTTCGTCGTGACTCGGTCGGGGAATATATATACGGGAACGGAAGCCCGGGTTACGAGTCCGCGAAGGGTGCGGAAATGAATTTTTGATCCGCGGGTGGTCTTTCCCGTCAGAGCCGAGCTTTACCGACGATCGGGCCGTAACTTATTCATCGATCTCGTAAAACGGGTCTCGTAAACTCGTTCCGAATGACGCGCAGCTGTGTGATGGTCTTACCTCGCTTTTCCTCGTTTATCGGCGCGCGCTGCCACGAATGCGGCGCACCGCGCCCTCAGGAAATGTCCGATCGGAGAAATCTCGAAAGTGCATGTTAAAATTCGATGCCGCAGTAAAACGCGCGCGCGCGCGCGATCGACGTTGAGAAAAAGTCGCTTCTCGCTTTTAAATTAAGTATTAGGGAATTTTCTTTATTCCGTGCGCGCGTGTGCGTGTGAAAGTGGCGCAGACGAGTACGAGAAGAAAAAGGATCAATTTATTAATGCCCTTATCACGTCACGTGAAAAAGTAAAGGAATCGATTTCGAAATATACAGCGACGAGATACGTCCTATCGCGTATCTTCGATATCTTTAACTAAGTGCATTCCCTTCACCTGTCTTTATCGCGGCGACGTATTTATTTTTCTCGAAATGGGAAAAGCCGTGCATAGAGAAAGAGACGAGCGTACAAACGCGGTTTGGCTGACCAACCGAAAAAGCTCGACGGTCTGATACCCGACGGTATTCAAATTGCCCCTTTAATGCCGCGGCACCCCGCGGGATTACCCGAATATTTGCTTTAATCTCGGTCGGGAGTTTTCATCCGTGGAAAAACGCCATCTTTCGCGCGCGAATAAACAAGCTTTAGATAAAAATCGCTATTTTCCACCTCGGTTCTTTTTTTATGCGCCTGAACACACACGCGCGCGCGCGAACTTCGCGCTGTACAACGTGAAGTCGAATAGAAATTTTCACATTTCTAACCCCTGTGCATATTAATGTCAGCGTGATAATTGTTTTTTTCAACAGGCAAGCAAAACGGATCCGTGTCGGCGTTGGAGAACAACACCGCCGCGCTGCCGTACTCGCAGGAATCCCGACATGCGTCTTCACTCGCTCTTCACGGCACCGGAACACCGCGAGCAGTTTCCCAAGAGGACGTTTCACGGTGAGTTTTGACGCTCTCTTTCTCTCGTTATTTTTTACGCGATTCCGCACGCGGTCGCGCCAGCCCGCGAGCTACGCGAGTGTGTAACAACAGAGTTCACAAACCATTTTTTCGCGCACAAAGGTTCGGGGTCTGTTCGTTTGCGAGAAATTGCGCGGCGAAACGACGCGTTTAATTGAACTTAATCAATGTGCTGCGCGAAAAAAAAAGACCCTTTTCTGCCTTTGCGCGACGTATCGCGCTTTACGTTACGGAAAAACAGTCGCGCGCTACATCCCGAATAGAAAAATATCGCGAAAAGAACAAAGCGCCGGACGCGCTCGCTCTAGGACTGTAATTTTTATCCCGTTTGATTGGTACAATTTTCCGAGTGTTGATTGGCGGACTCGTCTTTGTTTCCCGCGGCTTCGCGTTGCAGTTCAAAAAGCTTCCTGAAGTACATTTCTTGTTCGCGCGTTTTTTTTGCACTCGCACGCTTCGCCGGCCACCGTCTCGTCTCTCAATTTCAACGCGCGTTTTCAACACGCAGACGCATTTTTTTTTTATCGCACACGTTCTGATCACGATGTTGCGCAATACCTGTAGAACAACGATCGCTTTCCGCAATCTGGTCGGGAAAAATTGCTTTCTACATGAAAAAAAAACTTTTCCCATTTTCCTCTCTTGACAAATAATCGTATAATAATTTCTAATAATTATTATATATAGTTTTATTGAACACCAATAATATATATTTTATGATACAAATTATTATAATACATTACTATATTATTTAATGTTATTATTTAATTTTATTAAAATATTATATTATTTTATAATACTAAATGTATTTTGTATTATAAAATAATATTATAAACATTATTATAAAATAATAATATGTATATTATTTTATAATACAAAGTATTATAACATAATATGCGTTAAACATAAATTAAAAAAAAAAAATAACGGTGATTCAATAAAGCAAAACAACTGCAACATCTGCTGAAGCACTTCCATAATTGGAATTAAATTAAAAAATTTGACAACTACAACAGTTCGCATCTCATATGGAAAGAACCTCGTTATCTCTTTTTTTCTTTTTCCCCAAGACGTTACGCTTCCGCGCGAACTTGTGAGAGAATTCTCAATTCATTTGATTACGTAAAATGACTAGCGTAACGTGCGGAATCTATATCGACGTAGTCTGTAATCGCGTATGCATACGACACATTTGAGTGCATGCCACGCGCGCAGCTGCATCTCTAAAATGCAGGCCAAGGTCACAGCTGGACCGGGTCACGAGCTGCCGGATGCGGCCAATCTCGCTTACGTGATGCGGTATCCTCTCGGCATCGATCCGACTGCGCCCTACTGCAACCCTCGCCAGATACGATCTCTAATAGCTTCTAATATCGGATGCTGAAAAATTACGCTCGCGAATTGTCTCTCACTTTTCTTTGTTACAATCGCAATCGCCGCTTCGATCTGCCGCTCGAGGAAATACCCGTGTGGTATTTTTTTTTTGTTTTTGTTTTTTTTTTTTTCCGTTTCGCAAAATTACCAAATTCTCTGAGGATTGCGTTCTCGGGTGAAGAGGGAGTGGCAAAGCTTATCTCTTGAAATATCATCACCGCGGAAACGCGCGAACAATGCGACACGGGGATAATCTTGTAGTTTGTGCGCGCACGTTTTTAGCGAACGACAATAAAACTTCCACGTTACACTTTACAATGCGTGCGGCGGAAGCACGTGTAGCGAGGGATTAAGAACGCGCCCTCGCGTCGAAAAACTTTCCAGGGATGCGAAAAAAGGGACGCTTTCGCATCGAGGAATAATAGATTCCCCGGCGCGAGATGATCCCGCATTATCTGACGGTACTAACCCGGGAATTTTTCACGGCAGCTTCCCGGAAAACTCCGCGAATTTTTCTCTCTCTCTCTCTCTTTCTCTCTCTTTCCTTTCCTTCCGTGACAACCGGGAATCGTTGCATTGTTCGCGGGACTTCCTGGACTCTTGTTCAGGATTTCCCGCACTTTCTGCGGCTATGCCTGCGCGCGTTTCCCGAAAACCAGGGTTTTCTTTCCGATCCGCAAACTCGGAGAACAATTGAAAGATGTTATTCGACTTCGTGCGAAATTTTTAATGTTATTCTCATCGCGTTTCGTTTCAATCGGATTATCGACGAACTTTAACTTCCGTTAGACATTTCGATAAGTATGCGTTGAGAGAGCGAGCAAAGCGCGCACAAAGCGGGGTGAGATTTATTTAATACCACGTTACGGTAGACTCTCTTGTGTGTCTCCATTGTACCTAAAATAAATCCGTTGCAATATAACACGCACAATGTGCATGCGCCTTTGGACCGTGGCGTTTGCATCGCGAAATATGTGCTTGCCGCGCCGCGCGGCAACGGATCGCATTTGCACAGTTTGTTTAATTTACAGTCCGCGACCTAATTCCACGTTCTGTATAATGTATCGTTTGTTGCGGAACGATCTCTGGAGAGCTGTTCCGCGGGAAGAGCGTGTAGCCCGCTTGCGAGCGCGTTTTAATACAAGTTGTAATTTTCGCAATGAATGCTCCTAGGGATTAAACCGTTTAACCGAGGAAGAATGTTTTCTTATAGCGCGCTGTCTTAACAAGATTTACGACGAAACACTACATTTTTTCAAATTACTTTTCTTATTTACAGTAAGAATTGCATTAATAACTTTTATTATTTTTTTTTTCCATTGCTAATAATATTACTATTAAATGTATCGGAACGTTTCCTAACCTTAATATCAAATCATCTTCGGTCGATGAAATAATACAAAATCGACAAACATTTCGCGATTAATTATGACAGTGCGAAATTTCCCATTAATAATACGATTTACAGACGTGAAAAGATTTGTAGACGATCGGTCAGAAGAACGCGGTGCGATTGTTCGCGAGTTTTCCGCTGAAGCGGTCGTTTTCCGCAGGTTTCCCGGCCGGTTAACGAGCAAACCGGCGGCCGGAAGCGTTCCTGCACAAACGAATCGTGGCCGCGCGCGTAGTTCACGTCGTCCAATAAGTCTTTTCCAGTGACGTCGGGATAATATCGCTGGCTCAGCCGTTCCGACGTCGTCGCGACGCCGGACGCTGTCGCGTACAGAGAGGAGAGAGAAATCTCTCAGACGAACGCGCGCAATGCCGGTACGGTCGTTTAGCGCTGCGGTGTTCGCTTTCGCGGTTTTTCGCCGACGCGATTCCGCGTATCACACGCCTCTCTCAATCGCGTCGAGTCAGCGCGATATTGACTCCCTCCTCGCTCTCTTATCGCCTCGATCTGGGACAAGGTGGCGGAGATTTCACGGTTGCGCATAACCGGGAAATGATTCCGCTCGCGATACGAAAAATTCGGGAAAAATAAAAGGATTTTCCGATGAATATTCTCTTTCTCTCTCGCTTTTATCTAAATCGTTTCTAGGCTGAGTACGTTGCAGTTCGGTTACAGTTTGTCGGTTATTCCCGTCAGATAACGAAGTCCATAAAATTCTACGAGGTGTAACATTGCGGATTATGCTTTGGCTGTGCCTATACACGAGTAGCCGGTAAAAATTTTTTCCAAACCATCCACGTATCGCGCGCGCACAGACTCGTTGAAACTTTTCAATAGCGCAACTTTTACGACGCGCGTAAAGCTTCCCTTTTTCCCCTTCGGCAAGCAGTTCCCGGATACTTTATTAACCAGCCGGAAGTTACGTAACGTAAGAGCAGGTATAGAAATAACGTCCGGCGGTCCGTACGACGAGCGTGACGTCGCCGGATGGGAGATCAAACGGAGCATCGGGAGGAAATGCAGATTTTTCCACGACGGAAAATTCGACGCCCGAAAGAGAAAGAGAGAGAGAGAGAGATTGAAAATTCTTGCGGGTTAAACTTCGCCGTCGTGGAAATTTCCTGATCTAATTTCGTGCGATGCGCGAGGCATTTTTCCGCGGAAGCTGCGTGAATGGATTCGACGGTCGTCGCCCGCAGCGAGTCGATCGTAAAACTCGATATCCATCGAAGACAGAGAGGAAGGATTGACGTGGACACGTCGAGACGTCGCGCAGGCAGCACCGACGGGGTTTAAAACTAAAATGAAACGCGTATCGTCGCGGGACTAAAAAGCAGGCAAAATGGATTCCGGGAACCAATTAAACTTGCACGAAGCTGCTCCGCAACCCTTCTTCGACGATACCGTCCCATCCCCCGCGCTTCCTCTCGAAGTTCCGATAAGAAAGAGAAGAGAGAGAGAGAGAATTCCGCTTTATTTCGTGTTTTCTCGCAAAATTTCGTTAAGTCTAGCTTTTCGCGATTTTTATCTCTCGTAAAAGAGCAAAAATCATTTTCGCTCCTTCATCGCAAAATTCTTTCCCGCATCCTCACGTCTCTTAACTTCACCGCAACCGCTGGGATCTTCTTCTGCGAGGAGACCACCGGCTAGTTCTGTCATATTATTTCGACGTGTTCTTTTTGCGCGCTTCTTCGCCGACCTGAGGATGAGAGGCCGTCAGTTTCGCGGAAAGCTCGCAATTAAATCTTCCGCCGAGGCGTGCAACTGAGTCGGAAGTCCAACATCTTTTCTCCTCCCTTCCCCACAAACTCGTACATGCCGACGTGGTCTCGCACACAACACGGAGAGATCTCCGAGAGAAAAGAGCGGTTATTAATAGCCGCTCTCTCCGGTCGTGTGAGAGGCGTGGACATGAGGCGAATTAATCAAGATCGCTCTCCGCTGTCGCGCGTTATTCCGCGACGGAATTAGGACGAAATGTTCTTGATGACCTTCTCGCGCTTTTTCGTCGAGGAATTGTTTACAACATACTCGCCGTATCTTATTGCGCGGAAATCTCATTCGCTGAGACGTGAAACGACGTGTAATAACTTGTTAAAAAAAAGTTTCCCCCGGTCGCTCCCTTCCCTTCTTATTTAAGTTTTATATTCTCGGTCTTTCGAGCGCAGTTTACGTCTATCTGGTACAACACTCGCCGCCATCTGTAATATTCAGCAGCAACGTCACATCCTCTCTCTCTCTCTCTCTCTCCGCAAATTGCAGCATATGTTCCGTCGAGTACGGGAATCGCGTTAGGCGAGTTTGTCGCGGTGCTCAAAAGATCCTTTTGAGGACGTCGGCGGAGACTCGGAGAGTCAAGTTGGCGACAGATTCCACCTGAAGGCGCGCGTTAAGCCAACGCGCGAGTCCGACGACGAGTCTTGGCCGACGGAGCTTGTACGTTCATTAGGCAAGTTTGCGACAGGCAGGTTTTCGGTGTCCGTTTGGAGGCGACAGGCAACGGGCCTAGAGCTTCTTCGTCCGCTCGGAAACTCTCTCGCGGGTCTCTCGACGTAGCACGAGATTCGGGAAGTGCGCTTTGCACTGATCCAGTTACCAACCGTTGAATAATATCTATCTGTTGTTAGTTGCCGGCAGCGGCCGCCAACTCACGGCGTTAGCAAATTTATCGACTCGGTAAACTCCGTGTCCGGATTTGTCAATCTCGCGGCGAGGCAAAACACGAGGTTGGGAAGCTTCGAACGGAGGGTGTAAGTGTCGATGAAGATGATGAATCTCTCGAGCGTGTACCTATCGTCGCTGAAGACGCAACTCTGTTAAGCGGCTTTGACCGACCGCAAATTGATGACAAATCGATAAATGAAAACGCGAAACGGCGTTGCGCGAAACTCTTCGTACAAAGTTAAAATTAATGGTGCAAACAAAATTGTTTTCAGAAATTCTCTATTTATTGGGAATAGTTTCTTTTTTTTTTATAATTTTGTCCGTGTCACAACTTACGGATCGCCGTGATCTACCTGTGCGTGCTAAGTACAATTTACACACCTATATTTTTCTCTTCGACGCGCGAGGCAAAAGGGGAAAAAAAACTCGCGGTATATACGAAATCGCTCTTCCGCGCAATGACAATGTCGCAACGATATATCAATCGCGTAACGTCGTGAATTTATGTAACGGGGCCGACGTAAACGTCATAATTCCCGTGCACGGACGTAAATTATTGGCGTCGCGCGGCTTCGTTGCCGCCGCGTGCGGCACGACCCCGAGAGAAGGCGGTGGGATGATCGTTGTGTGTTATACGTTGGAAGAGCGATCGTCTCGATGCAACCGCGAGAGTGAGTGTGTGAGAGAGACGCGCGTATGCAACAATGCGGGAAGGGCGGTTGCGCAACAGCACACCGCCAGTTATGCGATTAATGCGCGCGCTATTGTGCCAAACTGTGTCACCAAGTACATGCGGAGATCGGGTGCGCTTCTGGGACGCAGATGATACCGTTAAGTGAAGTGTGTCCCGGTGGCGAACAATGAGCTGTGAGGCGTCCGACCATTTAACGTGCTGTCACGGCGCGTCGTAGTCTACCGCGGACTGCATTCCGCGTCTGTCTCTCTTTCTTATCTATCTCTCTTTATCTCTCTCTCTCGGGTTTTCGATATACTGCAGTAACAGATACTGGTACTAACTCTGGACTTATCTCCACACCGCGCTTTATCTACGGCTACCTCGACGCGACTCGAAAGATAATGTATTTCCTTCTAGCTCGATCAAAAAATATAACGTCCCTCATTTCTTCCTCGTAATTCATTTCTTCTCGCCGCGATATTAATGGAGATAAATAATGATTGAACGTATGAATTACGAAATAAACGTCAAAATTTGAAAGAAACGTCAAAACACAATTTTTCTCTTATTAAGAACACAAAGAAGAACTTCATCGCGAGAAATAATTGTGACAAATAGTGATTAAGCCTACTTGGTTAAACGATGATGACTCATCGGTTTACTCATTTGCCGTAACTTCCACAAATCCCGGCAAGAGATAGAGATTACGTGTGACTTTAACCTCGATACTTAACGTTTCTACAAAAGACGAGAAACTTGTCAAACAGCTGATCGTTGAAATAAATCTCGGCGGAATAAAACTTCGACTCTTCGCAAGTTTGGCGATAATTAAGAAAAGAGAGATTTGCCATCTTTTAAAACCGAATCGATGGATTTAATCGAAAATCGATAATTGTGTCGCGTAAATTGATGATGAAGCGATAGTACGTTTCGATTGTCATTAACGGCTCGTCGTTTCGAATATATCCGCTAATGACTCACTCGATGAAATCACATGTTCGCGGTGTGAATGGCATAAATTTTCGCATTCCAGCGACGCGAAAGGAAATCCCAATTAGATTACGAGAAAAGATCGGAGCTGCCGATAATTCCGCGAAGCAGAAAACGATGAATAATAAAATGCTCAAGGCAGATGTGTTAAGGATAATTAATGAATCCTTAAGCGCGTGATTGATGAGAATATTTCTTCTCGATGAAAACGGTTTGAGAAAATAATAATGCGAAATCAATTTTACACGAAATAACAAATACGCTGCACGTTCACGCTCTCACGAATATCTTCGCAAAAAACATGTTAAAAAACATCGTAAATCCACGTAGCTTTCGATCGATCTTGAGGTCGAGGAACACGTTTGTCAATTTATAATAACAAGTTATAATCAATCTTGTCAATTTATATAATAAATTAATTAGAAAACATGTGTAAAAAATGACACTAACGCAGTTCACACCGAAAACTATCTTCAGAAATTTTTCCAACACGCCGCGAATCAAGTATCAGATTAGAAAACTATTCTTGATAAATAAATTATAAAATAATAAATAAAATATAAATTTTATACACACTCACACGTGACAGCCGTGGCTCAATGTTCGTATATTCTTGTGTAATTTTCGCGAGGCGTTATTACTTTTGATTTGATCGATTTTAACTCCGCCGAGAGATCCAAGTTACACAGTTATATAGTTATACACGAATTCAAATATATAACTAGCGATATTGCAGTTGCAAAGCGAACGCCAGGCGGATATACATGTATATACGTGTCTTCGTTAGGCGTCTCTCGAGGGACGTGTCGGAATGCTATGTCGTCCTCGACGCGTTTTACCGTATGTGCCGTTTGCGCTTTGCGTTAGAGACCGCGTCTCGCTGTCATCGTCGTCGTCGTTATTGCGGTTGTCGACTTCCTGTCGCTATTATATTTACACGTATGCATGTGTGTGTACACACCTATGTGCCCGCCGATAGCAATAGTTGCAGCGCACACCACGATATACCGTTACGCTGCGTAACGGAGACAGAGAGAGAGTAGAAAGTTTTCAATCCCGTCACGCCGGATCGATCCTCTCCTAATTACGCGACCGTCGTTAACCCTTCGCAATTTCGCTCCCGGCGCAAAAACAAAAAAAAATAAAAAAAAAACAAAAATTCACCCGTGCGAGAAATCGTCTGGTCGGAGCGAAACGCTGATCCCGCAATCGTCTCGAGCGAGACGATTCGACGTTGGCGGGATTTTAAACCGCGCTCGCAAAAACCGCGCGCGCTTGTTCTTTCGGACTGACTGTTAATTAAATACGCGCGCGAGCCTTCTCGCGTCACGAATAGTTCGACAACTCTTTCGCCGCGAGATCTCGACGCGGCCGGGTACGTACACACTCAGGCGGAAACGCGCGATAACCGAGCTGCGGAATCTCGAAAAAGGGGATATATATTCCCGCGCGAAGAAGACGAACGTGCGATGAAAGGAGACAAGAGGAATGGCCGTGTGCGTGCGTGTGTGTATATACCGCGCGTGTTGCATTAGTAATCAAACGACGACTCCTCTCCCCTCCATAGCTCGTCCGTCTCGATGTATCGTGTCAGAATTGTGAGTCAGAAAACGGTGGCGTGGTCGACGTGGTGGAAAGGAAGGGTCCTCTTCATCGGCCTCGAGACCACCTCGACACTTTTCACGATACGTTCTTACGTTCTCGTGCGTCTCCGCGTGGGTTTATCGCGAGCCGGCGACGTGTCCGCGCGCGTAAAGGGCCGCAGATGCAATGAGGGAAATGCGCGGGGTTGTCTCTCGACGCCTGTTTAGTGGTTTGGTCCCAAGCTGACGCGAAGTGAGTTGCAGCGATAACGATCGTACTTTACACCCGCGTGTAAACGAGAAGCGGAGAGAGACGAGAGAGATAACGATTTCGATTCTCGTGCTCGGTGCAACGCGCGTTGCGATGACTGGGCGGATAAACCGCGCTCCTCCGTCGCAGTCTATGCCGCGCGTTGTAAAAGGAAGATGATTACCACGTGTTCTCGTAACTTGGAGTGCGCGACATCGGAGAAAGTGCGGGGAAACAAATGATACAGCTGTTACTAGTTAACATTGACGCTGCTGAAAGACGACGCGCGAAGTACAAGTGAGGTAAGTGGAATCGATCCGCTGAGAAACAATCGTTTCCTGATGCGCGCGTGTTAAGTTCACAGCGTCGCTTTACTCGAATAGAGACGGTTTTCTTTTTCAATGAAATTTAATTCTAATTCTGTAAACCTTGGCTTTATATCCGACGCGATTTTTTTTATCGGTTAAAATGTCTCTTGTTCACGTCTCGGACATATTTTTTTTTTTTTTTTTTTTTTTATTATCATTTTCAATCGTAAGAAAACGCGCGCGAACCTTCTGAACTCGATAAATTAATCATCGGACATTTTTCCACGATAACGCAAGACCGACATTTCCCATTTTACGTGGACACGGTCAAAATTATCGATTCTACCGTTAATTATTGGCAGCGCGAATCCGCCGAGCGAATTCTAAAATTAAAAGTAATCCTTGCATTCAGAGAGACGAAGAGAGAGAGAGAGGAAAGGGATGCATACCGAAGAGATCTTCGCGCAGCTTTTGCCGCTGTTGTCGATAACGATCGCGAGGCAATTATTTGCCTTGGCGGTGTCGTTCCGCATCGACAGTTTTCACGACCCGTTCGCTTCTTTCGTGCCTTCGTCGTTCGGTTCCGCTCGTCCGATCGCAGTATATTTTCCAGCAAAACCGGTATCCCCGCGCCGGCCCTTTTCCCTCTCTCTCTCTTTTCTTCCCTCTTTCCCTCCGTGCACGTTACATTACGAGTACACGCGAGTGCCTTTGCCGCACGACGCAGGATCGGCACGGCGTATATATACGATCCGGGAGATGCAGCGGCGCGTATTTGCCTACCTGTTCACCGCACGAACGAGTCCTGGGCGCGACATCGCCGATACGGCGAAATAAACTTCATCGATAATAATGTGATTTATAGGATTTCGGATAGCGAAAAGACGAGCTGTGTGTGCGTGCGCGTGTGCTCGCAAGATGTTCGAAAACGATTGCGCATATCGCGTGTGCGCTTATTTACGACCCCAACAGTATCATTCTCGCGGGAAATTTATTTTTAGCGCAATTTTTTTTATTAAAAATGTATCTGACAGTATGTAAATGAGAGAGTTGCAGTGGCTCTAAAATTTCCAGATCAGAGTGATAAGATAGGTAGCCAGTGGTAGCACGCGAACACGGTTAAGTGTATGTGTCGTAAATTCTTTATTGTTTGACCGAGTCCTATTTCGACTTTGTACAGTTAAAATTGTGTTCGTTCAAGAATGTTTACTTTGATTGTTTAACGTGATTCATCATAACAATATTAACTTTGAATATCCGGACTGTTTAACGTTCAAAATTTGACATCTGGCATTAACTGTGGCATTGATAAAGACCACATCTCATGATCGAAATGTTTGTTACAACTTCACGCACAATAGTTTACAACAGTCAATCGTGTTCGTATTCCCATTGATCCTATCACTCTTTTTTTTTTATATTGTTTTTTATTAATGTTTTGATATTATATACCGCAAAAATACGTTCGCGATTACTCGAGGAAAATAACGGTTCGAAAATTCCTCTCAAAAATTCTCGTATTTTATTTAAAAATCTGTAAGATCCGAAGAAAATATTTACGAGAAATCAGGAGCTTTCTCGTGAATTCTTTATTTGTGAATCCGATCTGCCGCTTAACCTCTGTGATCAACAACGCCATCCGTTCTTTTGTAAAACAACAACTCGTCTCGAACGAACTGTTCTTTATTTTTTGCTACTAAGTCGGCACAAAATGCATTCCGCAACAATACAAATGAGGTTCGATAATAATCCTTTATTCTCGTTGCTACGTATGTAATAGCCGGCGAAGAAAAACGTGCGCAATTAACACAAGTCAAGAGTCAATTAGACGGTTCGGAATGGCCTTGCTAGGTATGCGTTAGATTTTGTTGCGTCACGAATTCAAGTGACTCATTAGCGAGTTTACGACGTTATTCCATGGCCATTTTCTTCGCGTAACGTTACCGTATCTCAATCACGTTGGGGAAAAATGTCGCTGTAATATTTTTTTATTGCGCGGGGATACATAATTTCCCATCTCCGTTAAAACGAAATATGTGTATGTGCAGAAAGTAACAGCCGTACTAGATCGCGCAAACATGTCAAAAAAAAAAAAAAAAAAAAATTCTGCTCTAGAGGTGTGTGAATTTCACAGGATTTCGCGTATTCCGCGAGCCGCGCATTTGCAAATGATACAAACAATCCGTGATGAAGCGGCGGAAGGTGTTTTAAGGGTAAAATAATATTCACGCGCGTCTCGAATTTGTCACGTCGGGCCGCGCGAAACTCGCCGCCTTTTCGTCGCGTGATTTTGTCTCCCGTTACACGAGCGACAAAGCCGAGAGGATTTATGAGATTCATTATTTCATGACGCGTATTTTACGGAACGGCCAGCGCGCGCGCGCGCCCGTTCCGCTCGCGTATGTACGTACGCTTGCTATGGTTGTGTTTTCACGGATAAACGAGAATCTCACTTTTTGAGGGCGGGGGAGAAAAAAAAACTGTCACCAGAGGCCTCTTTCTCTCTGTGTTTTTGGTGCAAAACGCATAAATTTCTCATTTCGGTCGGTCGTAAAAAACGAGAGGGCCGGGACAGTTTGGACAGTTCATTGTGCTTCGGCGGCTGACTATCAAAGAGAAAAATCAGTGATAACCCGCGAGAAAAAAAACAACAACAAACCGAATCCTCATGCGCGTGACACATATCCCTCGATATCGGTATTCACTTTTTTGGATGCACTGGCCAACCGGCTTTTTTTCCTCGTGGCATATATACGGCGCCCAGATATATATCTCTTGCGGGGGGAGGAATTCGTGTCGTAAACAAAGAACTCGCCGCCAATTTTGTGAAAAACTGCCAAAAGAATCTCTCGAGAGCTACTCTGTGCGATTGCGGAATCGCTTCGATGAGTAAATTTCATTCTTCACTCGAGCACAAAAGTTGGAAGAACCTACTTAGTCAAAGTCATCGGTGATAAAAAAAAGACAAGTACGTACGACAGAAGCGTTCGTGAGAGTCAGTACCTTTGTTGATATTTAATATCAACAAAGAAACAAAGCGGAAATGCTGTTTCCCGAAGGAATAAATCCACAGCAAAACAGAGAGAAAGAGAGAGAGAGAAAAGGGATGAAGAGAATCGGTTTCTATGTAACCGCCTTTGCTGTCGAACGATCTCCCCGCAGTCGCAGCTGCGGCTGGTGCTCTGCCGCGGGTCTCGAGAGAAATATCGCGATATTTTGCGTTCTGATAGCGACCCCCCGGTCGTGTGGGGTGAAAACCTCGGCTATCCGGAGGAGGAAAAGCTGGAAAAGCTCGCCGGAAACAGCGCGACCGCTATCTCCGCTGCAGCGACATTAACGCGGTAATTCTAGCGTGCCGCTAATTGGACGGCTTTTATACGTGCGCCTCGCGTGCATATGCCAAAACCCATCGTCTTCGTCGTTTTCTGTTATAAACTCCAAAACCCCCGCGGTAGCGCTTCGATGTGAATTTTCTTTGCGCGACGTTATACCCCGACTTCGTTTTTTCTCGTGGTTATTACTCCCGGCGCTTTTAATATCCGCGTACATGCGGACAAAGGCTCGTGTACGAAAAATTTAATACCCGCTGTTTATACATACTGATAATTAATTAATTTAATATTCTCGTTTCTTTTACATATTTTTTTTATACGCGCAAAGACAGAGCGTGTTAACTTTTTTCACGAGATGGGAAAACTTTTTGATAATTATTTATCACTTTTTTACTGTGATCAATCAAGAGAAAAGACGGTCGTTTTGTTAAACGCTAATCAAAATGAAAAATGTCAATAATATCTTGGTGTTGTATTGATCGCGCAGACTGTACATATATTATAAGTACATAACATCTCGCATAATGTCTTTTGCATTGAAACATCCGCGGCGTGAAATGAATTCCTCGGGGTATCATTTTCCCATTTTCCGGTGTACTTTTCTCGCGTTTGCCGAAGGAGCGGCGTGTTTTAGCAAGCAAGCAAGCAAGCAAGCGCACACCACCCGGTGGTAATCTTCCTTCAATGTGCGATTCACAACCGCTGTTTCCTTCTCTCCCTTCCACCCGGAGAAACGCACGCCCTGTTTTCCGTCGTTCCCATCCTTTCCCCGGCTCGTTCCCCGGGATTTACGTATTTTTCGTCCTTGACCTTCGCCTTCCGCGCTCGCTTCGACTCGGAGAAAGGGGAGGTGAAAAAGTTCGCCTCAGCTGCCAAGGATGCAGGCAGCGACATTGCACGCAGCGAACTGGGTCACCAAAATCGCTCTCTTCCACGTGCGCGTCCCGCCCGATTACGTCACACATAAATATCTTTATTTGCGCCCCGTTAACTTCGCCCTTCCGCAAAGTATACATTTCCATGTTCAGAAATTTCGTTTTACTTCCGGATTGCAAGAGGAAACGCGGAGAGACGCGAATCTGTTGTGTATGTGTGCTTGACCAATTCCGAGATACACTAAAAAAAATATTTAAAACGTGCATAATTGCGTTACCCCGTCGTAAAAAGATATATCTCTTCGCTTTTCGATAAAGAACAGTTGATGGCGTTTTGCATTTCGTAAAAGCGGAGCTTCTGATGAAAATGTGTCAGTTCGTCCGAGCAAAAGCGAATAAAATAGATCGAACAAAATAAACGCGCGAATAAATAACAAAATTTTTTGCCCAAGTGTGATTGACACCATCGAATCGAGAAAGGCATGCTCGATCGTCCGCTGCAACGTGTTCCGGTGTTTTTCTAATCGTGGAACGGAATATTTGCGCGAACAAAACTCCTAGAATTTATTCCTCGTGTGGAAAACCTCGAATCACTCGAATTCAGACGAATAAATAGTCTTTTGACGAATTCGCGCGCCGATCTATGGCTCTCCAGAGGTCTCGTTTTGACGCAAAAATATTTCGCAAATTCGTTTTCGCGCGGATTTTTTTTTTCCTTTTTTTTCTCTCTAACAGTTTCGCCCGATTCTCTGCGGTCCATATGCCAAATCGTCGTTTCCACCAGCGTTGGCAAAAATTCACGTCGCGGTGAGTGAAATTGATTTTTCAGCAGATATTCGCTTCGATTCTTTTCTCACATAACAGCGGTCGTAGCAACTCAAAACTTTTCAAACCTTTTTTTTTTTTATAATAAATAGAAATTTTCTCTTTGTCGGAACCATTTTACTGATGAAATTAAACCTAACCAACTTCTGTAACTAATTTTAATTGCAATAACATAGTAAGAAAATACATTAAATACACCAACACCTCATATATCGGTTCTTTACGTTTCTTTGCGTGGTTTTGTTCTTTTTACTTGGGAAAGACTTGGGAAAATTCCTGGGAAACCTGAAAAACCTCGAGAAATTCTTTTCTACTTGATAGGAGATTTCTCAAGGTTTTTTCGAAATTTGCGTACAGACATCGTGATAATATTCTTACGCAATAATCGTCTGTTTTTTTTTCTTTTTTTTGTTAAATCAGAAATACTTGTGTGACGTGAGTAATGTGTGAGAGGAGCTACTTAACGACACGCACGGCATGCGACGTACTATGCGAAGTTTACGACGAGAGCTTTGTTTTCGACGGTCCTTAGCGATATAATAGCCTGCCTCCCAGCACGGAACACACTAAAGATCGGTATTCCATGCAACATCTCGTCGCCGTTATAGATAAGTGCTCGAACTTCGCCGACGTCGAGTCGCCGTTTTACCCTCTTCCCTCGTCCTCGTCCCCTTTCCTCCCGTGAGCGATCGATCCCGGGCGACGAGAATTTCGACGGTTCTTTCCCGCACGCGTTGTTTTGCGTTTTACGAACATTATGTAGGCGGACGTTTGCGGTGAACGCGCTTGCGGGGGTTGTTTGTCCGCGGGAAATTGAACGACGCGAAGGTCGGCCTCCCGCGGTTTACTGCGCGACACACGCTGCGATAATAATGCCTGTTTCGCGGCCTGGTTTGTCTGTGGTTGTTTTAACACGCGCCGCCGGAAGTTAACGCGCAAACAGCGTCGTTTAGTTGGAAAAAAAAAAAGTTACGCGACTGGAAGTTACTTTGGGTGCGTGCAACTCTCTCTCAGAATTGTGTAACCATACGGATAGAGGAGACAGTAAGAGCACAAAGTGACATGCGAAATAAATTCAAACAAAATTCACGCAATATTATATAAATGCACAATAGTCGCATATTTTAGCTTTAAGAAAAAATATTACTCTTATATATTTTTATATAAAAAAATTATTTAGTGCCAAACACGGTCGATCCTTACTCCATACTTAAAGGTGTCACTTTTTATTTAAGGAATTGTAAATAATTTATGTTTTTTTTTTTCATTACAGTTAGTGAAATTATATTTTATTATACATCAAATATTAATTACTTATAAAACATGCGACTTAATTACTTATGAAAATTTTAACATCCGCGCGTATTTTACGAGAAATCCGCCTATATTCTCGCAAATGTCGGAGATCCGAGATACCGTCCCTCGGGAATTCCATTGGCTAGACAATGTCTGTGTACTGAATAATGCCTCGGACAATTTCCCGACACTGTCCCACCGCCACCGTCTTGTGTGAAAACGCAAACCTCGAAACGGATATCCCGCTGTTTTCTTTTGTCGTTTGCTCGCGTGCGACGATCCCGATCGATCGAAGGCACACAGACTCGGCCTCTCGGCGGAGTTACATATTTACCCCTGAAATCTCTTTCCCGGTGAAAGGGGATGTAAGACGATATCGCGGTAAGACGACAATCCGAAATCGTCTTTGGTTCCCGACAAACGGGGCAAATAAAATACGAGAGAACAACCCCGGTTTAATCCTGCTAACGTCTCGGCCCCGATGTTATTCCCGGCTTCCTGTGTGCACGAAATTCGTGCGAGCGAATTCCACAGACGGAAAGGAAAATCCGCAAATGCAAATGTCGCGTGCGGTTAACGTACGTTTGCACAAACGCGCGTTGTCGTTTTGGGTACGCGCCGACTTAGATGGAAACTGTGTATGTACGTGTACCGTCACGTGTTGGATGTGCACAGCAGTTAAGTGGCACACACAGTCGATACGATTTTTTACGAAATTAAGAGAGACCGAGGCACAAAGTGACATCCAGAATAAATTACGGAAAAAAACAAAATGTACGCAATGTCATGTAATAATAAATACATTATATAACAGTGTGTCACATCCCTCAGTTTTAAGATAAACAATTTTAAAATCAATGAAAGAACTATATGGAGATAAGAAAAATTTATTCGCCAACTGTGACCAATTTTACAAAAATACGCAAATGCCACATGGCGCGTTTTTAATCCTTTCATTAGCGTTTCCATAAGCGTTTTGAAAGTTCGTTCAGAACATGCTGTTGGAACGCCTCTACTATTGGCGTTCAACTAAGTCTTGTCACCTGAGCTATTGACACCTTCAGACGTTCAACCGATTATCGTTCAAAGGCGCTAGAAACGCCTTCAGGCGGCGTTTAATTATCGGTATATTTATTTACCCATTATTTTTATACGTTATTTACATATTATTTTTACTTCATATTTATTTATATTACTTTTACACCGCTGCAGTGCAATTCAGAGTTTTGACGACTTTTATAAATTTTTTTATACTTTCAACAAAATGCGCGTTAGCGAAAAGTTTCACCGTCTGTCACGCGCGCGCTCTGTATTAGACTTTACCGCGGCAAAAAAAAGTTAATAAGAGCTATTTCGTACACGTGACTAGCACTGGCAACTTACATTACATTAAAGAACAATATTTTTCTATTTAGTAAGAAAGGTGTAAGCTGCAACTCCGGTCTTTTTCTGCCGTATCATACGCGTTCGTACATTACGCGGCGAATTACGTGAATAATAAAACTGAAAGAAGATGAACCGACTCGATAACATTGAGAGCTTACGCGAGAGTGCATCGTCGGTCCGCGCCGTATTATGTACCGTATGTAATTAAATACACAAAGCGAAATCTCACGGTCGTCCGTCCTTCTCCCATGGAGAGTCACGCGAGAATTGCGCGCGCGACCCGCGCTTTTACGAGAAAAATCCGTAAACAATAACGCGTTGTAATCGAACACTCGCGTGCTTTTAAAATTCGACCGGGCCAGTCTCATCGGCGATTCAATTTGTTTCGCGAGAGTGATCTTGCCAGGCTGCGGTCCGAAAAACTGCAGCGCGCGCGTGCCGAAAAAATAAAACAAAAAAATCCACGATCGTTTCGTTCAGCGCGCTAATTCCTTTGCATTAACGATCGCGAGATAGACGCGAAATGTATCGGTTTTCAAGCGACACGATCTCTCTCGGAGAGCAACTCGGTTGCGTCATGAACGTTTAATGAGGCGAGAGAAAAGAATCAGACGAACGTAGTCGACTTGACAATTATCTCTTTTGAGCCTTAAATTTCTGCATTAAAAAAAAAAAAAAAAAAAAGACCTCGCTCAAAACAGTCGAAAGCGCGCCATCGTATATCGAAAGAAACAGGTCGAGAGAGACAATCTCCCGTTTGATGCACTTCTCTCGTCTCGATTCAAAGGGCCTCTCATTGTCTGACTCAATCTTGAGCGAAAGTCGCTCTCCGACCCGGAGCTGTGTTTCTAATTAAAACAATTATATAAAGGCGATCCTTGTGTCCCTCTTGGAGTCGATGGCGGAAATGCAAACAAAAGATAATTGACGCGGCGTGGGCAGTTTTAATTACAATCGACCGGCGTTTCGCGCATACACACACATACACACGCACACGGAGATATTCATCCGTTTCGAATCTTGTGGAATTCGACTGCGGCAACATTTTAACCGCGGAAAATAACGAGAAAGCGCGGAATTCGCGCTCTGTTTCATCTCATCGGGCTCTCGATTCTCGGTGGGTTGTTTTTTTTTTCTTTTCATTCGTCTCGAATTAATTCTCCGGTTAAATTGCCGGTTTGTTTAAGAAATTACACCGCGTTCGATATATCTTCTCGCATCTCACTCGGCGCGCCGGGCTGTTTGCGGGCTCTTGTAAGTAATTAGTCGTCTCTTTATACGAGCGAGTTAATTACTTACAGAGCACCCGGTAGAGCCTCGTAGCTCGTTTCCTCCCAAAGCTGTTTGTCTCTCGTCGAAACTTTCGAGATTGAATCTTAAATTGGATTGAGAAATTCGGGGGGAGGGAAGGGAAGTAACAGCCGCCGCCGCCACCTTTTTGCCGTTCGCTGACGGACAGTTTCCAAGCGTCTGATCCAAGTTAACCGATGCTCGCGCGCTCTCCCTCTCTCTTTTTTTTCCGCGTAGATCACAATTTAATTTCACGGAAATGCTATTTTCTGCCGTAAACTTCCGATACGCGGAAACAGCGCGCATATTTGCGACAACACAATCGCTTTTAACGAAGATGTGAAATGTTTCGGTAAGAGGAGAGTGAGATCACGCGGGAAAATGGAAAATAATGGAGAAATTTCCGCGCGCGCGGCGCGCGTGTTTTTCCCAAACAAGCCGGGTTTAATTGCAGCCACTGCCATTTTATGCTTTTATATGGTTCGCGGAAGCGGATTGCTCGCGACTAAACACCGGCAATTCGCTCGTTTGACGATGCCCGCGGCGACAATAAATTGCCGGGAGGGATCGAGAAGATCGATTACATGCGACGTAACAAAACGTGCTGGAGGGAAAGGGAGAAGAGAGGAGGTGGTTTGTAGGTCGCGCGCGCATTTATGATGTTCGCCACGTACAATTGGAAATCGCGCGCGACGCTCGCTCGCGCTGCACTTGTAACGAACAGAATTATGCTGATTTGCATATACATCGGGGGCGAGGCCTCCCCGTGTGCGCGTGTGCGCTCACATGTGTGCTCGCGCGCAACAAAAGAGACGAAATGAATAAAATCATTATTAATTCGCGACGTGACGCGCCCGGTATTAATCGTCCGTCATCGCTCGCGGGGAGAAAAAAGTAATTTCGAGCGCGCGAGCGCGCGCTTGTCGAATCGCGAAACTAGCATCAGGATAAACGGGAAACACGTCGCGTCCGTACACACATATCGAATGTTACATGCGCTCGTCAAAAAAAAAGAGAGGAAATTAAAAAAGCGCGCGTTGTAATCGCTTTTTTTTCGTCAGCAGCCTTTGATGTGGCAGCCTGTTCGCGCGCGATCGTGTTTGCTTTTGCCGATTCCCTTCGATTGTTTTAATCCCGTGGAATCGGCCGAATATCGCCGAACCGAAACGTTCATTATCCTATCGGGCGCGTGACGCTCGTATATCGTATTTCCACCCTCCCTCCCCTACTCCCGTTCAAACTTCGCTGCGTGAAAACGGCGAAAAGTGCGGCGGTTCCGCGGAATAATTGCGAGATGAATTTTAAAACACGAAATTACTCTCACGAGAATATAGAGAAAAACAAGAATAATCTTGTAAACTAGTTAATTAATC
This sequence comes from Pseudomyrmex cubaensis, assembly GCA_014825685.1. Lineage (NCBI taxonomy): Eukaryota > Metazoa > Arthropoda > Insecta > Hymenoptera > Formicidae > Pseudomyrmex > Pseudomyrmex cubaensis. Next base: position 22,613 of record QVOA01015610.1, read on the forward strand.
GTAACGTGCATTTTTTCTGTTTCAGGTGAGTCTTTGCGAGTAATATTTTAATCGTGGCTATAAAGTACTTTTGGTAAGTTACCGATTGCAACTCTCGTTACTTCACAATATTAACAAAAAGTTTTATAGTCTACGTTTTAAAGTTGTTTATACGAGGAAATCTTTTAACACTTTGCTGGAATCGGCAATTAGAAACAAAAAGAAGATCGATATATCGATATGCGATATATATCGAAATGCGATATATATCG
>QVOA01015611.1:0-30863 GCA_014825685.1 Pseudomyrmex cubaensis
TTTCTCTCTCTTTTTTTTTTTTTTTTTTAAGCATTCTCTCGCTTTCTTCATGGTGTGTGTGTGTGTGTGTGTTCGGACTTTTCCTTACTTCCCGCGGAACGGTTTACTGTCCTTCGGGCGGCATTCGGTATCGCGACGTGGAAATAAGTTCGGCACCGTGACTGGTCACGAGGGGCGCGTCCTTGTTCGCCACGGCAAACGGTTAGGGGGTTTGCTCGCGCGCAATTCCTATTTCTCGCATTTCCCGATGTTTTCTACGATCGCGGCGGGGTAAATAAAGTTTTCTCAATTTCCACGCCGAGAGATCGGGCCGACGAAAACGACGCGCACGCAAGTGCATGCACGGGCTCCGAGCGTCGTGGAAGAGGTCGATTCGAACGAGCTATCGTCGAGGATGCGGTCGAGTGTCGTCGCGATCCCGCTTTCACGAAACGAGCTCTCCGGCTGATCAAACTTCTAAAAGTGGGACATTATTTTTCTGCCGGAGGGACGCATTCAATTTCCGTTTCGCGCTCGTCCGCGCCTGTCTCTCGAAATTCCGTCGGGGATGTCGCCAGCAATATCAGACACGATAGTTTCGAAGAAAGAAAGAAATGTCCAAATTTTCGCGCAATGAATAAAAACAAACTAAAGAAAAATACGTGTTTTCGCGATATTACGCGCTTAACATTGTAGTAATTTTTATTTACACACCATGTGTAATTTCACTGTTGGAAAATATAAACGGAGAAACGCGTTGCGCGAAATTGTAGCTGTGCCTCACAAGATCAAATATATAACATATTCATTGCGCTAATGTGCATTCGTTTAAAATAAATGAAACAACTAACTTGATATGAAACAGTAATTCTCTTACGCACAACGAGCATTTGCATTAGCATAATTGTTTCAGCATAAAAAATAAACTTCGCGTATAACGTGAAAATTCTTGAAAATTCTGAAAGTATCGCGCTTTGCGGTTGAACATATATGTTTCTTTTTTTCCCCTAGGAATTAAAAAGCGAGATCAATTTCTACCAATTAAAAAAAAAAAAAAAAAAAAAAAAAAGCGGAATCCGTACTTCTTTCCGCTGTCACGTCGAGTTGTTTCAATTTTCCTATCCGGTTCGAGAGGCAGTCGGTTCCCTCCTTCTAATTACTGGCTCGGCTCGGTGTAATTACCCGCTACGCTCGCACCGACGGAAAAGCGCCAGGCAGCGGCTCGACCGACGACGGCTTTTCTCTCCACTTCTACTTGTCGAATGGGAGCGCGAATCGCGAGCGACGAGGCCAGTCGCGCGCGCGAGTCAATAACGGGCCGCTCCGTTCCGTGATTTGCATGACAATCGGTTCGACTCGAATCGTCGACGTCGTCATCAGCGTGACGGATCTGCTCCGTCGTTCTCAAAGCAAAAAGCCTTTCCCTTCCCGAACGACGCGTACGCACCGCCGTTCTATCCGAGCTTTTACCGTTCCTTTCCCCCTTCCCTTTGCTCCGCTTTCCCTCCGCCCCCGCCACCCGTTTTCCCTCCCTTATGGCAATTCCGCCGTTACCGCGACGGCCGACCGTCTCTGTTGCACGCACGGGGATTCCGTCATGCTCTCGACCCGGCAAGTTAAGAGCCCTAATTAAATTCAGTCTGGGTACTCTTACCGAGCTCGGTCCATCGTTCATTAAGCGTCGGATCAAAGTGATATTCCCGTAAAGTAGTTCCACTTCGTGGTGAGGGTTTCACCCTTTCTACCACCTCACCACCACCCCCGACACGTTCCACGCTCGCTACCTACGAGGGGAGGGAGAACATCGTGACTTTCCTCTAGAGACTAGGTGAATCTTTTATGCCGCCGTCGTACGAGCGATTAATTACTCGGCAAAGTCATTGCGAGGTGTTGTCTCACAGCTGAGAGAGTAAAGAACAACGAAAGACCCGCGAGTTTCATTCGATTTTCGCTAGACCGCTAATCAATCTTCATTACCGCGTGTCTAGTTTCATTGACAACTCTTTTGTTTGCGGTTCAAATTGATTTTGATCGAAGTTTCTTGTGTGTGTGTGTGTGTGTGTGTGTGTGTGTGTGTGTGTGTGTGTGTGTGTGTGTGTGCGTACACACACATACACACACACATGTTAAAACAATTGAAAGTATTAGCACACATATAAGAAGCGACCGTGTGAGATATCTCTTAATTAAAGAAATTAGAGAGATTAAATGTGTGCGTGTGGAGAAGTTCGATCCGTGATATGAGTCACATACAAGAAGGCATTTGATTTCGAGCGGACGCGTTCGGGAGAAATTCATTTCGATTGAAATTCAAAATTGATGTCATCCGCATTTCTAAATGCATCATTTGGCACAGTTAGCGATATATTAGTTTGATAGTTTCATATTAAAGTTAAAACAGCTCGGCGCGCACCCGTACGATTAATAGCCTCCGAATGAGCCATAGAAGGCAACGACTTGCAGCTGTTACCCCGCGCGGGGTAGGTAGCTAGATATGTGAATAATTAGCGGCTGATGTAATTCCCTGATCATTAATAATAATAATATTTCACATATATAATTAAAACGGGACACTTTACGGGACGTGATATTACATCTAGATGTGTGTGTGTCCCTTATATAAATATACAAAAAAAAAAAAAAAACGAAGAAAAAATTTACCATCAGAAATTCATCGTACAGATAAGAGATCTCCGAAGGGAAGGCGATGAAGTCGACCATGTTGCTGCGATGTAGACGTCAGAATGATTACGAGCTACAACACGATGTAAAACTGAATTGCAAATAATGCAAGCACTGATTCCAGATTACACGTAGAGATAAAACTCGCGGCACACACAACAGCAACAACAACAACAACAACAACAACAGTCGACACCACAACTCTCAGTGTGCGTAACTTTCGTGAAACTTCCTTTTCTAATAGAATCACGATGTTATCACGCACTTAAAATCACTGCACCATCGCCGAGAGTTCCGCCTCGGACGTGTCAAGCAAGTAATTCGCGGTAAAGTGTCAATTGCCGTCATGAGAAATGCGCGCGATGTTTGCAACGATTCAAAACGATTTTGCCGTTCTCGATTATTAAGAGCGATGAGTGTGACATTTCGAATTTATTGAAAAAGTCATAACCTTCGATTCAAAAAAGTAATCGCGAAGGGTGCGTAATATATACAAAAAAAAAATTGTTTTCTCAAAGTAAACAGAGAGATGGCTGTTCGTTGACAAAGTTTTTTTGACAAGTATAAGATATTCAACAATCTAACGCGTGGGCGAAAAGAGCACGAGGGGTACGAGAACGGCACCGAAGGGCGCGTGTAACTGCTCTCAGGGCTGTATCGTTGAAAGGGAAGGTCCACGAGGCGGCCACGAGGGTGGGAAACGAACGGGCTTCGTGTGTGCCGCGTCACAACTCAGCGGGGAAAGCGCGCGCACACGTTTCGCGCGCGTACACGTACGTGTACGTCTCCTCCACGTGCGCGCAACGTTCTGTGTGTATGTGCGAATAATACAGAAAAAATAAAAAAAACGAGAATCCAACAGAGAGGCTGTGCTTGCGAACGAAAGCACAAGGGAGAGTAAGCTCGGTCACTGAGGCGTCGCCACTCCGGCTTGCTTCTCCTCGGGAGTGACTCTCCCCGCTCAACTTCCAATCCCCTACCATTTCCATTCCATCCCTCTCCTTGGCGTTCTCCGTCTTCGTTTGCTTCCGTTCGCGTCTCTTCTCTCTTCTTCATATCTTTCGCCCCCTTCCTCCCCCTTTCCGCGAAAACGACCCTCACCCGCGCAGCCAGAAGATGCTCGTAATTGTTTGATGGCCGTGACGTAAACCTCGTTTTTCGGACGTCATCTCGCTGCATAATCGTCGCGCGATAAGTGTGCAAGCAATCTCTGATGACACTTTCTATTGTGTATTGCGGAAACGTATTTCTTTCTCTCTCTCTCTCACAATGTTCGCTCTCTCCGTCTCGGTGGATTAACAATTCGCAAAATGATCACGACAAAATTACGCGCGCGAGAGTACGAAAAACTCAAAGGTACATTGTTCCTTTAGACCCGTAAGAAACCGGACAGCGATAAGCCCGCGAAAAAAGCATCATTTTTATTGCCACACTATACTCGCGAGCAATGAATTTTTGCGCGCAGTGGACACTCGGAGAGACTGTCAAATTGTTGAAGCGTCATTGAATTTGAGCGCGCGGCGCAGGTGCGCGCTGTGTGGTTGCAAAAACTTCGTTAGGAGAACGCAAACAATGCGCCGGGGATCAGCCGTCTTTTCTTCTATACGTCTCGGCGTTCATGAACGCGCTAGAGCGCGTTTTTCTCCTTTTTTCGAAGGTTCCAACAACATGTCGAGCTTTTGCACGCGCGAGTATCGCTCGCCTTATGCAAATTCGCGCGCCCCTTCTCCTTCCTCCCTCGTTTCTTTCCTTCGTGGCCAAACCCTATGGGCGCGACACCGCCAATTACACCCTCGTAAATCGGACCGCCAATTTGTCACCCGCAATTCGTCCGTCTGCATTTCAACGTCCCTTATCGCGTCACCGTCAACGTACTCTCTCTCTCTCTTTTTTTCTCTCTCTCTCTCTCAGCTCAAGTCCTCTTTCTCTCTCTCTTATGATCTCGACACGGAAAACGACCGTCTCGACCGGCAACGGCTCGGAAAGCGAGCGTGAGCGCTTTAATGCATTTTTTCAATTTCCAACCAGGAACCGTTGCCAAGCGATTACGCGAGAGGCGGAACATTATGTATTTCCGCATACAACGCGACTCGCGATGCTGCGAAATTACAGTTTTATTCGACGTGTCTTACGATGCCAATTGGCGTTTTGATCGATTTTTATAGTTGGCGAGACTATATAGTCACATATCTCCGCGGTGAATATATACCCATCTCGTCGCGAGATTAATGTTAACATCCACGGAGCATATCGAATCCTCCTCTCTACGAGCTCGTGCACGAATTTTTCTGTCGCTCGCGAGATCGACCCAACGAACATCTGGCGGTCTGTTAATGTTGGGGCCGCCTAGACCAACACCCAGAAGCCGAGATCCAGGCGTGGCAAAGCAAAATAAACAAGAATTAAATCTAGAAGGCCTTTACCTCTTTTTCTCTCTCACTCGAGCCACGAAAAGATTCGGAGATTTTTGCGCGGATTCAATGTGGCAATTAAGACCAAAGAAAAAGCAAAAAATAAGATGCGATCAATTCTCGATTGCGAACACACTCGCAATGCGTTTAAACTCTCCCTCTTTCTCTCTGGAGAGATAAGCAAACTGATCGTCTAACGTTAATTCTGATATTTTACGACGGTTCGCTTAATAATCACGATCGCGTTAAATCCGGCGATGAGCCGTGGGCGACCGCTCGCTACGTGAAAGTTGAAACAACAAAGTGTACACGCGCCATTAAATATAGCGTTCAAGGAAGAAACCCGGGATCTGAATCATCGGACGTGTATGTATAGCAACAAGTTTGACACGCCACGTCAAGCAGCGCGCGTAGAGAAGTATTACGGAAACGACCGGAAGCGGGGCGCGCGCTCGAACGAATACTTTTCCGTCGGTGTTTCTCTCGCGTGCGCGCGTAAACGAGCGCGTGCGCACGTGCAACGATCGCTTCCGCAGTGTGAGCGCGAGAGCTAAGTATAGCCCGGCGTTGGCCGGCGGCATTGTTATTGCTTGCGCAGCAGCAGCGGCAAACTGTGTTTCGGCTTCGGGATCCCGTGTTTATGAGGGGTTATCCGTTGCTCTCGGGTTGTGTCCGATCGAGTTGTAGCCTCAGGTGCGTTTTCGAATATTACGACTCGGGAAATAAAAGACCGATAGGCAAACGCGACCCCGACGTATACATCATGTACACATGTATAAAATGCGCGCGAGTTGCGACGCGGGCGCTTAACCGCGTTTACACAGGAAGTTGCCGTCCACAAGAGTCTCGGCCAATGAATGAAATCAGCAGCGTCTCCGAGAAGGAAGCTCTCTCTCCGGAACGCTTCGTCGTAAAACCCGCCTCGGTGGATGTAAGCGCCAGATTAAGATTTGCATAACCATCGCATCCTCCGATCGATGTGTGTAAATGTGTATGTGTGTGTGTGTGTGTGTATGTTTTAATGCAACCGCGAGCCTATGAATACATAGCTCCAACGCGTTACATAACTTTATGCAATCTTATGTTATGCCGTGTTGCAAGCTCGCGACGAGTTCGAATTAGCGTAATGTGTAATAGGGAAAACTGAGAGGGAGAGAGAGAAACTTCGAGCTCGGTTCAAAGTGAAAACCGCATGTCTCTCTGTGACGAGCATCTGTTTAAATATATCATTTTAGCCGTTCTATCTTATCAGGATATATACGCCGAGCGCGACAGAAGGATGAATACGTGCCGATGTGCCTGACGAGAATCAAAGCAGCTGTTCACATACGCGTTCTACTTGGTTAAATATCACTTGGAAAGCGAAATTTACTTGCTTTCCAAGTGATGAACAAAGTTTGCAGTTCGCCTTGTCACGGAATGTACGCTATTTTACGACGCGTAATGCGTCGCGGATACAACACGATTAAATCAAAAGACATAAATTTGCAAATCCGTTTTTTTTTCGAAAAAAAAACATTTTACCTCGTCAGTATTTTTTGCGACCAAAAGTTACATCGTCGATCGTGTTTATCGCGCGGCATCGTCGCGCATCGGCAAAAACCCTAAATTTCGACCGGACTTTTAAGTTAACGCAACAAGAGAAAACGATATATATTTCTATCGTCGGATTGTGGACTAAACCGCGCAATTTCGGACGGAGCGGTTTTGCCCGCGACGCATATATCACGGGAATCGGACGTGCAGATTTTTTTCAGATATATCTCGCGGGCGGCCAACACGCGGAAACCGCGTACATGCAACGCGAAACAACAAAAAAAAAAAAAAAAAAAAAAAAAAAAAATAACTCAGCTGTACTCCCCCTCCCTCCGGCACACATCTCTCGGCATAACATTTAAAACGATTTCCGCTGGCAGCCGTGCCAAGACCGTAGCACCGTTGTTTCGGGGATAGATTAACGAAACATAACGCCAGTACTCGCTACGGACTTCCAAGGGGTAGCTCAGATAATGGGAAGGGGCGTGTTGGCACCGTGCTGGCAGTTAAGCAGCGTTCAGTGCCGGGCGATGCCGCGGCTCGGCCTCCGGAGCCACGATCGATGCTAAATTTCAGTAGTTTCCGAGCAAACATTGCCCATAAAATATTTTACGCGGCACGAAATTTCATATATATATATATACAAAAAACATCTCTATATTAAAAACCTACGGTTTAATTACGCGAGGTATATACGTATACATATACGTGGGAAAGGAAAAAAAATAAATGTAGAGTTAATATACGAGAGGGAGAAAGTGCTCCCCTCCCCCCCGAGTATCGCACGTGTTATGGACGCGCGATAAATGTCCGCGGCGAGAATCCCTCGAACATCCCGAAGATATCATAACTTTCTAACATTGTGCGCGCGACGCGAGAGCGCTACGCCGAGTTAGCAACTCGGACGGCCGGGGATATAACGGCGTTATTTACGACATTACTCGCCATAAATATGGAGGAGCCATCCATACCCGTTCGGACCCGTACGATTATGGCGCACGTACGTTTCTTTCGCCCTTCATTGTGCCCCCGTGGCGACTTTCTTCGTTCTTTGTGCGACTCTGAGGCGAATGTAAATGCGAACGCGAAAAAGAATCGCGTCGCGTTGAAGAACTTTCTCCCTCCCCCTTAGCCGTGGGAGAGAGAAAGCACGAGATTTCGTACCCCTCCGCAAAGGATAGGTGTGTAAGAACGCGCGTGTATCCGGCCCTGGCATTTGCAGAGGGTTTCGCGCGGAGAAAGTCTGATGATACATCGCGGACTCGCCGCGTCAGTGCCACCCCCGCGTGATATTGCGCTCCTTCTTCTCCCTTAACCGACACCGCCGTCTCTTTCTCACCGTAAATGGGCTTTCGGCGTTAAGAGATTAACTCGTCACGTCGGGCCATTTTAATATCCCCGGATCGCAAACGGCTCCGCGAAATTAGTCGGAGAAACGGCATACGGCGATAAGTATCTGTTACTGTCGACGCGTTTTTTTTTTTCGAGAGAGAAACGCGCGTCTCGATTGAGAAAATTATAGCGCGACCGCGCGCGCGCGCGTATATACGCACTCGTATGGTCGCGTTCCATGAAGTATAGAGGGAAATCGAGACTAAATAAATCGATGTTTTGAAGCTCCGCCCGCAAACTTGGAGTTTCTCCAACAGTCTCTCGCGCTGCAAAACGCAGCAGCTCTCTCTCGAACGCGACGCGACGGCTAATTCCCGCATATTAAGACCCATACTCGTACAAGCGCGGTAATCGAAACGCGTCGCGCATACGTTACACTTCGACGTATAATCCCCTGCGAGAAAAATTACAATCGCTCTTCTTCGGAGTGTTGCGTATACATGCATACGTACGAGCCACCAAAGTAGCGAGCGCACACACGTCCGCAGTATGGGCGGACTTAACGAGAAGGAGCGCTTATTAAACGCGAGAAACCGAGATAAGATTTCGCCGCCGGTGATGGTGGAAAGCAGGGAGGGGACCGCGACACGAAATGAGGCGGCATTACTCGAGTATAATTGGCTGAAAAGTAGGTAAACTGCTGCAGTAAAACGTTTGTAAACACTCACCCCTGGTAAAGTCCGCTTCTCATGCAGAGCGTTCTGGGCGCTGATTGCGCTGTCACGGCTGTAGTAGGTGAGGAACGCACAGCCTGCAACGGTGAAAACAGAAACTCTTATCTCGCGCAGATTAAACTCGGCGCGCGCTCCGAGAGCCGCCACGACGATATAAGCGTCGTCCGGCGCGCTCTTACATGCTGCTTTATCATAAAAGGCATCGGAGTCGCTCGCGACGCGCGTAGGCCACACGAATTCGGTCGAGGTAATCACTTAGCGAAAGGATATTACAACGTGCGCGGCGGGAACGCTTATCAGCGGTCGCGAACAAAGCGAAAAGCTTTTCCGTACGCGAATCGAGATCCGTTGAAATAAAAGTTTTACACCGCTCCCGCATCAAAAACTGCGAGCGAGCTTTAAGGCCGATCGCGGATACCGCGAGCGCGCCCGCAATTACGTGACGCGAGTCAATGTGTTACCATAATTAGACGGGCCGACGGTGGAAAGTTCTCGCTGCGTAATTGCCGGCGCGGCATACATTCGCGCGAAGTAAACTTTTTTTTTTTTTACGTTAATGTAATCTTTACGACGCACTACGCGCGCGACCGGAGCGATTTCAGAATTCGCGCCGGAAACGTACGAACCTCACGCAGCTTCGAATCGACTCGGGAAGGGATTCTTTCGAGAGAACGCGCCGAGAGCGCGTTGTGCGAAAATAAACGTGACGTTTCGCTCGCTCGGTCGCGATTCGTTCCGAGATTCCGGTCGTTGATTTCGTCAACGGCGGAAGAATAATTTCTGCGAGAATACATCAGCCGGGAATTCATCGGCCGCGCGACGCATTTCGATTTCTCCGCACGATACACCGTCCAACGGTCGTAAAACACGTCGGCTTAATCGCGGCACCCACGTGAAAGACCACGAGTTTGCGCGAGTCCACTATACGCTATCATCTTCGTCAGATAGTAATATCGATGTAGCGACGGAAACAACTCACACACACACACACACACACACACACATACACACGTATACACGTCAGTGCTCACGCAAACCTCGCGCTATACGTTAGAATCAGGCCGCTATCACGCGCTCGATATAAATATCCCTGTATTAGTCGCACTTCAAAAGTTTATACGTTGCTTATCCGCAACCGTAAAATCGTATGTAACTGTGTAATTTCTCAACAAAGGGGGCCGGGCTTATCGCGTTTATAATTAACGCCAGTAAAAATTGTTGCCGCGAAATAATACGCTTTAACGCTTTTTTTTCTTGTAAGAAAGTGGGGAGGGGGAAGAGCATGTAAAAATCTAGTTGACGTTCCTCTCTCGCAAATGAGTTATTCGCGAGTTTGAGGTTTGCGCGACGTTGCGCAACGTGAGGTAAGTAAAACAAGTGCGAGAGGACAAGCAACATATACATGTGTCTGTCGCCGTGGAATCAATTTTGCGCGGGACTACGTTCTCGGTTTAAGAAATGACGTCGATATCGCGGCGGGTTAAAACGATGGTAATTAACCCGAGAATTGGACGGTGCCTGAACCAGACCATTATCGGCTATCGCGCTGTCGAGCAAACCCGTTGGGACCGCCTTCCTATCGGTCTGAGGATTTATTCAAAGGGCCTCTCGGTCCTATCTGATCATCATTTGACTATCTCAACACAGCGAGATGGATGTAAGCAAGCACGCGCGAGAGATCGCGAACAGACCTTTAAGAGCCGAGATTGCTCGCGTATTTATGACACGACTCTATCAGCGCGACTCTGTCACTTACGGAATTCATTAAATTCGTACGAACACTCGCGCGCGGAGAATTTATTTTGCGCGCTCTTATAATCTCGGTCTTATAATTCACATGGCTACAAGGGCATTTGTTTTAAACATCCGTACTTCTCGCTATATATTTTCTATCATCGCGATACCACTTGAATTTTATACTTGATACGCAACTCTGTGATCTACATTTATCAATTTAATGTACACGGGAAAAAAAGTGTAGCTATTATATGACCAGCAGAAAAAATTTGTTGAATCTACTGAAGTTTTTTATTTCATCAACAAAACAAACGTTTCGTTGGCGCAAAACAAAAATCTCGATAGCAATCAATCTTCCTGCAAATTTTTTCTTCCCGTGTAAAGTTACTGCGAGCGAACTACTAATTAGCGTATATTTAAACCTGTCGATTATTGTTATCACCAGTAAATTCCACGTCCGCGTGAAAAATGGTTAGTTGAACTCTCAACTATACTTTCACGGCGAGATAACCGAGACATTTTAATCTCGCGCGAGAGAGAACCTCGATGACGCAGTTTGACGACGATGCGGCCCCCGGTCTTCCTCTTCTTTTCGACCCGAAGAGTCACGTCGCTTAGACGAGAAAACGAGGAAGTAAGAGAGGCGTAAAAGGCGCGCGCACTCGTAATTTTTCATGCGGCACGTCCAGAACTCGCTTATCGGTTATCTCCGGCATTGCAGTACGTCTCATTCGCACGTAGGGGGTCTAACCTAGCCTCAGGTAAGTCCGTTAAAGCTCTCTCTCTCTCTCTCTCTCTCTTTCGGAGTAGAGGAACAAGAGGTTCGAGAAAGAGGAGAATGGAACAAACCGCGCGGCAAAAGGTTCGCTCGGGGGCTACAGCCTGCGGCTGGTCACGCCGCGAGTGCTCTCGACGTTAGATACGGAGTGTCCCGTGCTATTTCGCAACCCGCCCGCTATTTCGGAAACGTCCGAAAATATTTACAAACATCGCGAGCGCGCTTATCTTAATTGTGTTGGGATGGCTCGCGTGGCTCCGCTATTCCGCCCCCGGATACCAGCGGGAATAGAAAACTTCGCCGCCCCGCCGGCTCAAATCAAGCGCGCTCTCTCTCCCGTTTCCCTCGGGGCCTGCCGGGGATGAATTAGCTCCCGGCGACGCGACAAGAACAAGGACAATCGTTTCCTCGCGCAGCCGTGAATCTCCGTTCGCGCGTTTTTTTTTTTTTTTTTTTTTTTTTTTTCTACCGCTATCCGACGCGGCACGCGATATACACAGTCGGCTCCGGAGGAAATAAGATGATGCTTCGCGACCATACCACCTCGTCGTAGCCGCGGTAAACAGTAGTAAAGCAAGTTTGACGTACAAGTTTTGACTTTGAAATCTATAATACTGTTTGCACTCGCTTCGCACTTTCGGGGGCTGCTAGTTTTCCGAGGCGATTATTTTCGAACCGGGACAACCCGGATGTTGCCCCACTGAATACAAAGAGTTAATTCTCGTGTTTCTCTCGGTGGCTTTCAGATAATTGCACTTTTTTATGTACAATGGAATTCTGAGTGGAATATTTACTTTTAGCTTCTGTTTTTATTGGAATATTGATTTTTTTTTGATGAGCTTTTTACGTGTATTACATATATGTATGTATATATGCTCGTAATACCCAACGTTCTTCGTGTTTAATTTAGTTTCAGGGTAAATGGGTTTAAATTGAGATATATATAGGTCAGGATTCTCAATAGAGTGTGTGCGCCTTTCGCGGCTTTAAATATATTATGGTATTGCGCACAGCACGCAATTATCTCTCATCTCTTCGCAATCTAACCGAAAGCATAAACCGTAATTGTAATGAACGAGAGATAACAAAACTTGAAACTGCTATTCTTGAACATTTTGTTTCTTCTCTTATCATACTCCGTTCTGCTACTTTGAAAATTTATATAAGATCTCGGAACGCACTTATTCAAGAGAAAGAGCGATCAGTAAACTTTTACAAACTTTGCGTCGCCGGAATATAAAGAACAAAAGTGGAAAGAACGAAGAAATATGTAAAGATACGAAACGCACAGATATATCGAATGTATGAACGTACAATACATATGTATATCTCGAGAACACACACCAACAGTTACTAACACACACGTATCGATATCGCGTACGGTTCTCGTTTTCGAATATATACACACGTTCCTCTATTTCGCTATATGGAGTAATTAACGCGACGAGGTAACGATTAATGCCGCGGCTCCTACACGTCTCTCTCTCTCTCGTCCTCGACGCGGTTCCGCATCTGCAATTACGATAAGGCTTACGATTAGCTTGACAGCGAAGCGTCGAGTGGCGCGGCCTCGTGCAAATTGCAGATGAAGCAGCGCTACGCGCGTTCACCGCAACGGTAGTGCAGGAACAATACGCTGATTCGAGATAATGAAACAGCTTGTCATCGAGTATGCGCGTAGTCATCTGCGTGTAGCGACGAAGTTTCGTCATGTTTAACTTCTCGCATATAAATGTATACGGACGGCATAGCTACGTATACAATCACTTCGTCAAGTGTCTGAGATGTTTTTGCGATAAATAAAGCACATGAAAAAAAAATAACGACCACTTTCGGTTCGCAACTCACGCATCCTCGCGTAAAAACCTTAATATATAATTTTCGACGGCCGAATACAGTTAATTTATTCGAGATCAACAGATAATCGTTCCGAGTTCAAGCGATTCTCGCGCGCGATATATGAAACGATTTTTATAAAATTATTTTTTCACATTTCTCTCGTATTGTTGTACATACACTTCAATACACGTGTATAACGGCGTAATCTCCGTAGTTGGGTTGAGCACATTGCAAGTATCGCTAACACATACGATATGCAAATTAAAATACAAAAAGGGTATAAATACAAAGTGTAATAAAGTGTAAAAAAAAGAGGTCCTTTATGATCAACATTATGATAATGTGATAAAATACTATATATATATATATATATCGCGCGACTCGTGCTATATATCTCTCTTTCTGCATTTAATTTATGTCACATAAATATTGTAAAACACAATTTTCACGTAACAAAATCTCTGATATCGATATTACACGTGTTCTATGTACGATTATTATTCGTATTTATGCAAAATTTACATTTATACGAAGCAGAGAGAGAAAGAGAGAAAAAGAGAGAGAGAGAGAGAGAATACACACGTACAGAACGAAACAAAATTGTTATTTAAATACGCAAAGAATAAATTATTCAATATCGCGTTTTACGATCACCGTTCACGAACTTTGCGCGGTCAAAAGGGTTTTGTTCGTCCTGAGAAATACACGAAGGACATCCATGCAAATCCAATGAACCGGGTTATAGACTGTTTTACGCTGATTCGAGTGGAAGCAAACGTGTTTCTCTCTCAGACGAGCTTATAGAGAGCGCGCGACTAGATAATCAAGTGGTTCTTTCTTCTCGTGACTGGACCGTATGCGAAGAGGCTGACTGAACCCCGAGAGAGAGGTTCATGAGACCATGAAGGAAACTGTCTAGCTTGTGAGTTTTTGCCCATAAACCTGCCGACGTGTATCGCAAATGGGAGGGAGAGACGTATAGATAAAGAGAGAAAAGCGAGAGACAAGGCGAGGCAATGCGACGGCTAATACACCAGTCACTGGACAGCGTCCAAGTCATAAAATGGATTTTATGACGCCGATCGATACAACGAGATCTCTCTCTCCTACTTTCCGACAGTCACCCTCTTTTGCCCTTCCGTCGGACACCCGTCGAAGCCTATATATCGGTTCTTCCTTCGTGGAAGGACAGTTTCGCTGGTCCACTTCGTTTGTTCGAGCAAACTTTGCTGCGGAAAGTCCACAATCAAATTCTTCCCCTCCACGTGCTTGTCTTTCATATCGAAATTTATTCTCTTGATATTTATAATAAAACACATTGAAAACAAATTAACAATCAACTACAAATGTTAGGAATAACAACTTCAATAATGTTGTTATTGTTCTATTCTATTCTTCTACAAGATTCCTAAAAAAAAAATATATAGAGATAAAGACGCGAAAAGTTAAACCCGATGACTTTCAGAACAAATCCTTTTGAATCCTTTTTCGAATCATTCCCGACACTGGTTGTCGAAAATTGGAAAGTAAAAGCTCCCAAGTGACACGGGGAACAAGAATGGAAAGTTTTCCGGGCGCAGAGTCGAAGAAAGAGCGCGTCGCGCCAACCAAATTGCTCTTAACCAGGTACTAGGCAGTCCGGGAATGAGGATTTTACGGTTCTCCTAATGAATTGAAACGAAACGAGCCTCCGGCCGACTCACCCGCCCGACCGCACCCACACATCATTCAGTTATAGTACGTGGAAGTCGTCGTCTCGGCGTCGAGCGGCTTGCCGACGACCACGCGGAGATAGAATTTGCATCTTGGGCGAAAATTGAAATGCGCCGGTACAATGGACAGGGAAGAGTGTCCTGCGAAATGACTTTTATAATAGGGACGCACACAGGTAATATAGCCGAGGCGGAACGAGAAGCGTTTCGAACTGATGGTGTACGTATCTCGTGCACGTCGCCGCGAATGTGTGTGCGATGCGTGTGTATGTGTGTGTGCTTTCTACGTAGAAACGCAACAACACACCGAGATGTGAGCTCCGCGCACTTGTGTGCGCAACGTTCGCGATACTCCGGCGTGGTAATGGTTGTCCATGACAACGGAATTTTCTCCGCTGGATCCTCGCAACACACACACACACGCGCGCGCGCACACACAGACAATGGCACACGCGCACGAGCGTAAAATGGAAAGGCGGAGAGAGTGAGTGTGAAACGTCTGTGTGTGTACGTGCGAGGATATACGAGAGAGTGTCCGCGAGCGTCTGTGTTCGAGCCGCACGTCGACGGCACCCTCGGTGTTGCGCAGAGGAAATTGAAATATGCAAATAACCGCAGCTAGGTGGTGCCGACTCTGCGAAGGTTGATGTTTCGTCCTCCGAGTATCGGCGTTTATCAACACACCGGACACCCCGCGTCGAAAACGGACTTTTTGAATATCGATAACAGCGCAACTACCCCCCGCAGCATGTATCCTGTGTGACTGCTGTATCCGCAGAATCGAAGCTTGGATGTGAGCGCGCGGCGTGTTGGCTATTTCAAGAAGGCGATCGCACGTCCGATTCACGGTGAAAAGAGACTTACGGGCTGCGTTCTGTGCCGGCGGGGGAAAGGGGGGGACCGCGTCGTGCAAAGTCGAGAAACGTACGTCGCGAATGCATATATTACGAGACCACACGCTCCGACTTCCGCGACGCTGAACGCGAATGAATATTCATACGTTCCTATTTCGTCTTTGCCGGTCGTTCTCGGCGATTAGCAACCGCGCTATTATCAGACGTCAAGTTAATTCTATTCTCCTTTGCAAAAGTTAGCCCGGTAACTGTCGAAACGATTCCAAAGTTCTCTCTCTCCCGCTCGGTGCGAAAGAGATGAGAAGAGAGAGAAGGAGATAAAGAGAGAGAGAGAGAGAAGGAAGAGGGAAAGAAATCCTCTCGCGGCATACCGTCGCAACCGTGAAGTCTCGGTCCATAAAGCCTACGAAAGCCTACGAGTGCGCATAAGTGAAGTGGTCGCACCAAACGGAACGATGAACCCACTTTCCTGTGGCATTCCGCGCCATCGACCTTCGCGACTACTTACAATCGACGGTACGTGCTCTACAAGCTGAACTTCACGGTGGACGACTTTTTTTTTTTCAAAGAAAACTAATTCAAGTTTTCCGTATATTGAAGTTTACCCGCGCACAATCTCATGTAGTATTGTAAATAATAAAACAAATAACAGTAACATACGCCTTTCTCATTTTTCCCGTCTGATTATGTTTTCTTTTCACTTTCCTTTTTGAACAAAAATATATTTTTAAACAATAGAATGAATTAAATCAAATCAGACGTTAAAAGCCGTTTTGCCAGATGTTATGCAGATAGTGTGCTTAAATCTATATATGTATATACATATATAAATAGAAATAATTATTAAACTACAGAGTACTATAAAACTACAGAGCCCTGAAGAATTTTCTTCGTATTCATTATCAATTTTAAAAATATATTTGCTTTTCTCTTTCTTTTTTTTTATTTTTTTTTTTTATCAAACACACTTTATCGCGATTCTGTACCGGCACGGCGTACATCGGGGTCTGCACGATACGGTGTCATATGACCTGTGAAATCGTTCTCGTCTGCAAACCTCTGTTCCGGATCCGATCAAAGGCAGAACTCGATCAAAGATTGTCGGCCTTTGAGAAACGCTTTTGACCCACACCGAACAGAAATAGACCGAACGGTCAGTTCAGTCAATCAATAACTAAATCGACGATTCGACTGAATCATGTCGGAGAAATTATTAACGGAATTATTATTGATTCAGAAATAATAACAACTTTTTGCAAATTGTTTCTTTTTTTTTTCGGTCACTTGTACTTCATTGAGATGAAGAACGGAATATCTCAATAACTAGAATAACGGTCTTCGGTAATTCGTATTTTTTCATGAATTAAAAGAAGTGCAATTCAAAGCTTGCGGTGGTGGTTCCATCTAATTGACCCTGTTGCAATTATTAATAGACTTTGCTTCCTGCAAGCAAGTTTCCGGACGCGCTTTCTTTTCTCGCTCTGTTTCCTTCATTATAAATACGTTTCGGAGACCGGAGCATTAACGTAAAATGCTCCATCGAAGGCAATTTTTATTCAAAGCGCGACGTTCCGGCGGCGCTGCGCGACGCTTACTTTAAATCTCGGGGTTTGAAAGTCACGAATGGGAGAAATGTAAAAATAGTCCACCTGCAAGAAGTTATTAAGTCTTCCGTAAGGGCCACCTTTTGCCGAAGCATTTTCGTCGGTAGGACCCCTCCCCCTCTTCTCTTCCTTCTCATCCCTTTTCTCCTATCTTTCTCTTATCTCTCCCTTATTTCTACCGGTTTCCGTTCTTCTCGTATCTCCCTCGTTTTCCTTCCTCTTCACCCTACGTCCCATCCCGTCCGCCGCGTCTTACAACGACTAAATTAAATACTGCGCCCGGAAAATCTCTAAGGGGAGAAGCTCCTCGGATATTCAGGAGCGTCTTGGATGCACTGCCACGTCCAATTTCAACTGCTTAGTCTGTACGATATATCGCTGTGGATGAAGAAGCGAGAAAGAGAGAAATATGATAGAATAATGAAGACGGCAAGATGCTTAAAACCAAGAGAAGAGAGAGAGAGAGAGAGAGAGAGAGAGAGAGAGAGAATTGTTTGATATTACGAATAATTTCCAAATAAAAAAAAAATGTTTTTCTGATGAAGAAAATTGCGAACTACAACTCTCAAAATTCTTCAATTAAGCTCTTTTTAAATTGCGTTTATTAATTTTAATAACATCACGTCGCGTAAAGCGACGTTCCGCTACATAGAACGGCGCGAGCACATGGTCTTAAGCCAGATATCCCGTCTATGTACGGCTACGGCCCTTCGCTACCTAACCTACACGTTGCCTATGTGCAGACATAAATATGTACTTAGGCGGGATTAAATTATTTGCAGGAAGATGAAACGGGTCCGACCCGCATAGCTTCATTTCCCTAGACATCTTGAGTTGCGCCTACCACGTGTCGATGGAAATGTGCCTCGCAGGCAACTCGTTGGTCTTTCCCGCACCAACGTCAGATGTAAATGCCGGACTAATTCCGCGGAATCGAACACAGAGATATATTTCGTAATATTACTATAACAAAAAACAACGCGTGTTGGACGGTCGCACGCGCGCGCGCCAGCGGACTTTCATGTATAAATAGCACGAGAACGCGATGTGTTTGTATGGTGTAAAATAGCATGAAAGGTCGAATAAACGGTTGCGGATATAATAGAGTCGCTTGCGATATATATTCGTCGCTGCAGAACTACGGCTTAATATTTCATTGGCCGACCGCTAGAACGCAAGTGTGACTTATGCCAGTTTAATGACCGGCGCGGCATTTAATTCGGGCGTTTAATAATTCACGATGGTCACAGGACGAATCCCCGTGTTACCGTCGCGCATATATTGCGCAATGCTCGCACGGTGTGTGTACCTTCGAAAACCTAAACGTCGACTTCCAGTGGGATCATGACAATGCGTTGTGTTACAGCGGCGACTACTCAGGTCCTCTCGCGATCGGCCCTCTTTCTCTAATTCCTCTCTCTCTCTCTCTCTCCCGGCAAGGGTTAATTCATTCTCGACGTAACTCGCGAACTCTACGCGCGGCTATCCTCCCTCTTCGCCACGAGATATCTCGTTTCCAGAAGGATGCGTATGAATTTGGCACACGTTTCTCCGATTTGCATCTATATGAATAGGCGCGGATTACGGGAGAGATTGGAATAAATTTGGCCGGCTCTAAGTGAGCTCGGCAATTTATACGGACACACAAGCAATGGACGTTGCGCGCGCCTTTATAGGTGCGTGCATGAGTATGTGCGTGTATATGTGTGAGAAAGCGAGAGAGAGAGAGAGAGACTCGCGGTGCACGCAACCGAGGCGTGTTAAAAAAAACTTTATTACCGCCGCAATTTGCCTAACCGCAAAGACGGATAGAAACTAAATCGTATTTCCGGTGTCACGGGCAATAACTAATGGGTAAAATCCCGCGAATCCGTATAAATATAAAGTGTATAATGCGATCTTTACGTTGACAATTTACGCGAGCAAATATGGGTGTGTATTCTACCGATGGAATATTGTATGGTAACAGTTACGACGCAGTCTACACACCGATCATATTTTATAGTTTGTATACATGTTATTTATATCGCGATTGCGAGATATAACGGCGAAACGCAAAACGTGTAACGATCGACGATCGTACGACTCGCAAATTCGTTCATCATTTTCGATTATCCCCGACCCGTTTATGACCGTCGTCGCCTCTCGGACCTCGGTCCAATACCCGACCCAGAATGCCCCGCCGTCGGCCGAACGAGAACTTATTACGATCCGTCATTTTGTCCGTTCGTCGCTCGTAACAAGCATCTTTTACGACACCACGTAAAATAGGAAGAACGATGGCGCGGCGCCATAGACGTTGATTGTCGGGGGACTTGCCTTCCCCCCGTGCTCTCCACCCCCGCTCCATAGCCGCTTCTCGGCGCGATCCTTTCTTCGTCGCTTCTCTCTTTCCGCAGTCTACCACCCTCGGGGGAGAGGAATGGCGGTACATTCCCTAACGGAGGAAAACCGCCGTCTCCGTTGAACGGAGGGAGGGAGCGACCGGGGGCGCGGTGCGGCAGGAAGACGTTGTTAGGGCTATTGCTCTCTGTCCGAATGAAGGACCGCTCATATTTACAAGCGACGGTAGCAAATGGTCGAAACGGCGAAAGGACGGCGGTGGGCGGCGCGGCGCGGCGCGCGGGCGGGTGGGTAGAAACATCAAGGGAACGAACCCGTCAAATCGGCCTGCGGGACCCGGCACAACGATTCGCTTCTCTCTATCCGTTCCTCCAATCTGCGCCATTTTTATTCTCTCGCCCTTCCTCCGCCTTCCCTCTTCTCGCGAAGGGTGGCTGCATCCTCGGAATTCACTCGGGTGTTCTCGTCGAACGTTTTTCGCTCGTCACGCGATTTGTAGCGGGTGGTGATTTTCGACGAGATAAGTTCGCGAAGAGAGATAGGTTCGGCGCACTTGATGGAACAAATGGTCGAATGCTTCTAACAGGATCTATCGGAAAACGCATTGCCGATACATCGATATGTTTTTTTCATTTCGAAATCCGCGCACGTTTTTACGAAGTATAATAAATTGAAAACTCGACCAATAGTGATTTTTAGAAAAAATTAAAGAATTGCCAAATCTCGTCGCGTGCGCCGCAGACTTTATTCTTATTCGACTGTTTGCTCCGATATTTCGTAGTAGAGAATATCGTTTTTTTTCTTGTAAAATTCGTTTTTTTTTAGCGATGTCGATCTACGCAAAATGTAACGGGCGGACAAAGTTTTATCTAGTGGCTAAATAATACTTCCCCTCGCGCGCGCGAGCGGTGTGTTTCCTTTTTCCTCTTTAGTTTTGATCTCCACTCTCGTTCCTCCGTTCGCGCGCCCGCGCGTGTTCGCATGGATATTTTTATGAATCCATCGATGTATGAACACATGCAATCGTTCGCGTTTATTGTTTTTGTCGAGGAGGGGGAGGGGAGAGCCGGCCCCGACGTCGGGCGAATTTGCATATTTTGTACCGGGCCGACCGGTCCGGTCTATTGTGTCCAACTGACTGCCGAATTGCTCCACATCGAGCATAAGCTCGAACTTTTGCATGACAATAAAAGCCGCGCAATGGTATCGGAGCATGTTCGACGCTCGTATCGCTCGCCAAATTCGCGCGCGCGCGAGCAGAGAACGTGCAAAAACCTTAGAATTAGAAAATGCAAATTCTCGGATAAACGCGACTGCAGAATCCGCGCTTGATTCATCTAGAAATCGCATCTACTCGTTCTCTCCTATTTAAGTTGTCGACAATTTTTTTTTTATATAGAAGCTATTTATTTATTACGCAACGTAGCACCTCGGCTATTTGTTCCGTGTCGCGCCCGCGTCGCACAGATCAATCGCGAAATGATTACGAACGTTTCAATTAAAATAAGTCATCCTGCCACTTTTATCAACTTTACGAGCGCTGTCCGGGATGCACGTGAATTATCTGTCGCGCTTCGCTTTCACCGTTACGATGATGTATAGGCTATCGCATAAAAAATGTGAACGAGAGCCACGTCGGGGGAGAGGCGATATCGTGAAAAACGAGACTTTCGGGATTGCAGCGTGTACGGACGGACAAATAGTTCGATGGATCAAGTTTTAATGACCGGAACAGCCGAGCGCCGACGCCGCTATCGAGCCATTGACAAACCACCGCGGAGTTCTGTTGCTAAAATGAATCGCGCCGTTATTTGCGAACGCATAACATTAAAATGGGCCGGCAGCGAGTGAGCGCAACGCTGTTATCGCGATAACAATAAGTTTGCTGATACGATTGTATTCTTTTGGAAACTGATATTGGCGGGGCAAATATTGATTGCGTCCGTGCGAACTTATGTGATTGACGGTGATTTTCGACAATGCGCTTCACTAATAGCCGTACCGTTTGAAACAACATCTCTGACAGATCTCTCGCGAGCCTTTTGCTTCGCAAACATTCTCGTGCTCTTATTTTCTCTATGTAAAATCGTTCTTCAAATTTGTGTAAACTTCTATTCGTTAAAGAAATTTGGCGTGTAGACAATTCCGAAAAGATATCTGTTCTGTTATTTTTGTGGATATTGTAACAGAATTGAACTGAATCCACGCGGTGTGTCTCGGTCTTTCGAACTTCTCTTAATCATCGTTAAAGATAATGCCGATAATTCGCTCGAGAAAAACGCTAAACAAGTCAAATCTTTTTTTGGAGAAACGATTTGGCGTTTCTACGTTCGCGGACTATCAACCGGTTTAAGCACATATATGAGTTTGCCGAGACGAGAAAACTAATACGAACGATCGATGTGATGCGTGATAAAAATACACTCGAGTCTCGACGGCGGCCACGACGGCGGCCACGACGTCGTTTCGGGCGATAAATCTCGCGGTCCTAGAGCAAGGACCAGATAGAGACACGTGTCCGTTAATGGCTGGCACAGTCACCGGGTGGCGATCATTGCCAAGCCAACCTACGGCCTCTATCCCCCGCGGCTACGTGCACGGCTTTCCCAAAGCTCGACTTCCATTCCGGCATCTGTCCGCAGGTACTTTCACACAGACACGTGGAGATGTGTGTACACGTTCGCGCGACCGCATCGTGGCTCTGCCGCACGTGCACACGGCCGTTGTGTGCTCCGCGCGCGCCCCTTCACGTGTGTACGTCGTATAAACCGGCCGGATTCTCTTTTTGCGGCGGCGCGAGATCTCAACAAGGTAAGCGGACACGTTCCCCGGAATAGCCGGAGAGCTTCCAGCTTACCATGGAATCAGATTCGACTTAAAGTGCAATTTCGATAATTCACGGCTGAAATACCGCCGCGGAATCTCAAGTCATGCGGCGGCGTCCGGCTCGCTGCACTTTCGCACGTCGATATATAACGCGACTTTCTGATAAGATACTTTAGACGGTTTCCGGGTACCTATATATTTTTCTCTCTCTCTCTTTCTTTCTCTCTTTCCCTCATTCTTGTAGAGAGAAAAATCGACAGTCGTATAACTGAGTTCGCAACGAAACGGAGACGAATGCAAAAATAGGACGACTTTAGGGAATGGCTCGATAAGGTCAAATGCATCATTCCGTACTTCATCCAAGTAGGTCGCATTTATAGAACGGTTTTTGGTAATCTCAGAGAGTAGTAGTTCTTTCTTGACTCGGGTGTATTACGTATCTCTTGCGACTGTAATGTGTCGGTTCCGAGTGTACTTGTGTGCGAAGCGATAGCACGGCATTACGAGCGCGGACGCCGAGAACGCCATCACGGTTGGGCGAAGAAAATAAAGGCATTTAAATCAGCTGCCGTCGAAACGGAGCGGTATATTCCTCCGATCCGCTGATTCTCGGCGAAATTTTTTTCTTCCCCGAAAAGACAAAAAAGGAAATAAGCGTCCCGAGGGAACGAAGGCGATATCCTCCGAGGTTTGATTTCCCCCCTTGGTTCGCAATCCCACCCGGCAGATTCATTGGCTCCGTTTCAATTCCGGCCAGCGGATCAAACGCCGACATGCGGTCGTCGTCGGGTGGCTGGCTCGCCAAGCAGGCAGAAGCGGAGGTGGTGGGCGCGCTTTGTGCCGTCGAAGGCGACGACGACGCCCGACATAGACGCCGCCGCCGCTAGCGTCGCCCGCCGCCGTCGCTCGCAGGAGCGATCGTCACCGTCGTCGTCGCGCAACGTCTAGTTGGCGACGGCGACAAAGGAGAGGGTCCGCCATCGTCAACGATGCGACTTGGCAACTCGTCAAGAAGCTTGTAACCCTAACTGTGCCATTGTGCGCGAGGCGCTTGCTGGAAACTCCTTTCTGGTCCCGGCCTGCTGTTTCGAGCCTTCTTTGTTTCCCCGGAGGGTGAACACTACCGGAGGCGCGTGTGGCACGGTAGCGGTTGTCGCCCAACCGCTCTCGCCCACGCGAATGGACTTCCTTGTGTCTCAATGTGTACGTGAAAACCACCACTACCTTCGCCAAATGCGACAAAAGTACAGGGAACGAACGAAACGATAAGTTCGAATAAGGGCGCAATATTGCTGCTCGTCTAGATTTGTAAAGCGGTTAATTATTTTTTCAAACTTCCCTGACGGCAATTATGCGGCACGTTCAATCTGTCTGTTATCATAAACACGCTCGAAACATCGTATAAAAAATTGCTTGGCTAATACGAGGAGAATAAACATCTCTCCTCTAGTACAATCACGCGAATCCCGGTCGCGCGACTCTCTCACGCGTGTAACTCGTTCGAAAGAAAATTTGTAGTCTTGAAGCACGTGTGTGTGCAAGTGTATACACATATATATATATAGCCGCGACGACAAGTTAATCGCCGTCGCTAGACGAGGTTTGACGAAAAATGAGAGAGCGGTGACCTGCGCGCGTACTACCTGACCGAAACGGTAAAAGCGAAGTGAGATACGATCGGTGATTTCGTTGTGCCAACTGGCCCGTGCACACCGGAGCGCACGCGAAGTGTACACATTTAGAACAACAAGTCTTTTTGAGCAGATGGTGCGCATCGGCACTCCCATAAACAAGCCGACGCCGCGGTCTATAGTCACCAGCCTCGGCTCCTTCGTTCTCTCTCATTCCGTCGCGCTTCAACCCTCTTCCTCACGCCGGTTTTCGTCCTTCCTGTTTCTCCCGGCTGCCATTTCTCTTCCTCCTTCGCCGCGCCTCGCTCGCGCCCGTGCCGTTTCTCTTTCCTCTTCTTCCGCCCGTTGTTCTACCACGTCCAAGGAAAGCCAATAAACCATCGAATTCCTCCGGTATATTGCGGGACTCTGAGAGAGAGAGCTCGCGCTGTTCGGAACCAGCAACAAGTCCCGCGCGCTCTTATATTCCGCGAGTCGTTCCTCCGCCCGAGCAGACGTTCGTACTTTCGCAAATTACCGGCCCGTGGTTACGTGCACGCTGCGAGAAAGTGGGGCGTAGGAAAAATCGAACAGAGAAAGGAAAGTGAAGCGATGTTTATACGACGAGAGTTACGCGCTTCCTTCTCTCCCGATAATAGTACGCGGGGTGAGAGGGGGCGAAGGAGAATCAGCCGAGAGAAACGTTGCGCGCAAAGTTTGCGCGGGCGAACGCGCGATAGACGATATTATTTCATCTACGTGGTAGTCAGCAGAACGATTCCGCTAATGTCGAACTTTTTTCGAGTTATTGAAGTATGGCGCTCGTCCGTACATAATGGTATTTCCCGCGCTTTATTTCATCGATTTCATGCAACCCCTTTTTACGCCACCGATATTTAAAACCAAAACTTCAAATAAATTCTCTCTTTGATATCGACGTGATTTTTAGTAAAAAAAAAAGGGAGAGAGAGAAAGGGTGCGAGAGTAGGAGAGAGAGAAATATGAAAACTCGGATATTAAAATATAAACTATGCGCAAAGCATTTTTATTCGGAACAAATTTGCAGAATAATTTCAAATATCTCACCCGAACGCGATACAATAATTTGCGATATAATCGCATATTTTTCGAACTATCTCCCGAGCTATTTCGCGATAACTCCGAAATTTATCAATGATAACGAATGTCTCGCCACAAATCGAAAACACCAACACCCTCCGACATTGGAAAGATAGAAGGGTGTTCATGAAGGGTGCTCGGCTCGGTTATAAAACTTATATAATATCTGGTTGTCCAATCTCCTTCTTTCTCTCCTTCGTCTTCCGGCCCGTTATAAGTGGCGAAGCATTACGTGAGTGGAGGACCGTTTAACAGTGCCAGCGAACCGTGTTCTATCGCGTGGAGGTCTATTGAATTTTTGCCCATCAGAACCCCTCCCGAAGCCCCGCTACGCTCGTAAAGTAAATACGTCTAATGACTGTATCTCGTTAGTGCATCGCGCGTGCTCTATCTTTCGGTCGCCGCGGCGGCGCGGCGGCGTTAGACTTCCCGCCTTGTTGATAGAACCTTAAGGTGACGGGGCTTCTCCCGGTTCTTCTTTCACACGATAGCGATTCATTTCCATAATAATAGAGGCTCTCTCTCTCTCTCTGTGACGCGATTTTACGAGCGATGATAATTTCTCGATTTGACTGCCGATAATTGTCCAAAAACCGAAGCGGAGTTCATCTCACAGACTTTCGAACGACACGAGTGAACGAACTGCGCTTAGAGATAGAAAGAGAGAGGAAAGAGCGTGAATATTTTGCGGCCGATAGAATTTAAAGCGTTACCCGCGTAGCGCCCGAGCACCATTTAAGTTGCCGTTTACGAGTGTCGCGCCTCGTACAATACAGGTACAGACCCTGTTAACCACGCTTCGACGAATGGCTCACGTGCATGCTAACCTTTAAGGTGTCTGACGCGGTCGTCTGCATTAGTCGTAAACGTTTCCTGCAGTCGCGCGACTCGTGAAACAGCACCTGATGTGTGCGACAAGTGTAAAAAAAAAGAATATCTTTCTCCTGGCTAGTTGCTCGTCGACTTTTTTCCGCTTGTCTCTCGCGTTCGCTTATTTTCGAGAACTTATGACTCGCGGTAACTCGAGAAACAGTAAAAATCGAATAATCACGAGTATTTTATTTCGAGATTTTAATTGTGTTGCAAATATCAAGACACACATACACGCGCGCGCAGTAAATTAACGATATTCTATTTGATTAAAAGTTTGAAAGCGAGAGATTCTATCTTTTAATAAAATTACACGGGTCAAAAGAGTGTTCGAAAAAAGAAAAAAAAAAAACTTGGAAATCTACCGAACGACATAGCTTCGAACGTAAACACACTTATAAAATTAAATCTTTAATCTAATACCCTACGAAAGTAATCTCGGCGGTGTCTGCGCGACAGTCAATGTAAATGCTTTTTGCAGCTTCTCTCGGATGGGAATTAATCACGGCTTATAGTGCTGCACGTGACAATCTGCTATCTGACTTCCGGTCGAGTAGACATTTAACCACGGTCTGTCTGTTACGGGACTAATGTAACGTCGCCAAATGCGCTTACGATATAACGCAGTGTCTTCCATTAGCCTTAACGCGGAAAGCCGATAGCTAAATGAAATTGGAAATTCACAATTAGAAATCGGTTATCTTTCCCGCGCAAGAGCGTCGCGTCGAGGATTCGCGAGGGTTTTAAAAAGTTCTTCAGCCAGTTCCACGATACCGTCAGGAAATGACGGTAACGATTATGTCTCTCATTGGCTCCGTACTGATGTAATAGTAGAATCGCATGTTACCTCTCGTATTCCGGCAAAAATAACTCGGTGTATCAGAAAAGACAACAATAGCCGGGGGGGGAGGCGGACTGACTTCAGTTAAGAATTATTACCATCGCGTTGCCGGCAATGTACAGGGGAAAGGGAGAAGAAAGAGGATATTAGCTTGCACCGCTTTCCGCGTTTCGCGCTCTCTCGAGGGGGATTAGATGCGTTTCCCACCCATACACACGCGCAGGTGGTACGCGAAGGTGAGGAAAGCGAACGGGAGCGAAAAGAGAAATAAATCCTCGATTCGGTAATTCCAAGGGCTTCGCGGCATAAATCTAAGTTCTGCGGCTGAGGGTCGGCCGACATAGTCCGCAAGATTCAGGGACTTTTGCCAGAGCAACTTTAATCCCCCCGGTAGTTCTCCTCTTGGTTGAGTTACGTAGAGCTCCTCCACGGAAGCCAGCAACTCCACCAACGGGGGAACCTGATAACGGGCGAAATCGATCCCGGAGACGCTTTAAACGTCGCATTTACTACACGTAAGCCGTAATAACTTAATCAATTCCACGTCTACAAAACAACCAGTTCGAATTCACGTTTCTTTGTCAGAAAAAAATGCTTTTGTCCGAAAAAAGGAGCGTTTTTTTTTTCTGTTGCAATTTCCACGATTGTCAACACGCACATTAGTATGTGATTGCAATGCTATCGTACTGTTCTATACGAATTTACAGTTCAGTTTTTCCTCTCGTTCTCTCGCAAACACGTAGAAAATTACAGTAGACAAGAGTTTCTTTGTAGCGCCCGAGGATGTCGGTTCTTGCTGGTCGTACCAGGCGGTATAATGCTCTTAGAGATACAGGAAGATACGTTATTAATATCCATAAGAGAGGCGAGAGAAGCAAGCGCGGCGGTGACGAAGAAGCAGGAGGCAAGCAGCAGCCAGTGGGGAGCCAAGAGTTACGTGTAGGTAAGTGTTAATCTTGGTGGGTTAACGCAAGTGGCGCCCGCTGCCAAGTCTGCGGATTATCGCGCATCTTGTAATTGCCAACCAATCCCACGGGTGGAACCGGTTGGGAGTGGCTAGAACTGTTTGGCATCAAGCCTGATTGTGCTACCGCGCTCTCTCCTGTGTAGCGTTTGCCATTCGGCGGACTGCCGACGTTATTTCCTCGGTGGAAAACCACCCCTCCCACCGCCCTCCCCCCACCTCTTATATCATTCCATCCTGAGATCGTCTAAATCCTATTCGACGTCTCTCGACCTAACCTTCCTTCGTTTGTCAACAACGATAGACTACCCGGTCTACTGGTCTCCGCGGAAATCACAAATGTCCAATACCACGCCGTTGCGTCCGGCTCGATATATTATCACTCGAACATTTTCTGCAATTCTGGACTTTCTTTCATTTTGGCAGCGGCTTATTTTGTCCCCGGCTATCGTTTTTCACAAAGAAATGACGTTGTTATCGAACGGCGATTGCATTCCTGTCGTGCAACTTTCGGTTCACGTCAAAAATGATATTATTAGAAAACAAATTAAAAGAGTTATTTTATGTAGTTAACACGTGAAACGACAACACGCGAGGTTGTCTTCCTGCAATCCCGCCAGTATAGGCATTGTACGTATGAATAGACTAATTAGAGCACACGGCCCGCACTCAACAAATTCGCGAGGGAAGGTAGTTTGGAGCCGAAATATACTGGCGTGAGTAGAAAACATCTAAATTAAACAACAAATACACAGAGACACGGGGATTTACATGGGTCGTAAAACACGCACTCCCTATTTTGCAAATCCAAACGTGTTTCTCGGTACATGCCGACCCTCCCAGTGTTATGACCCCCCCCTCCTCTTTTCTCCGTATAGAGAACAGAAGCCACGCAAACATCATGGACGCGGAGGACCCTACACACTTTATACACAGATGTGTATCGAACGCGCGGGCACCGGAAAACATCTTAAAATATTAAAGTGGCTACAGAGTGACCGCGCCACAGTTTGACCAGTCCGTGCACGTTTTCTTTCCTTCTCCTTGTCTCTTTCTCCCGCCCGTCTGCCGCGCTTTTCGTCCAACTTATAATTACTCGCCGAAATTGGCGACGGCGGCTGCGCCGACGAAACTTCCTTGGGCTGTCGTCGCGACCTCCATCCTACTTGGGTGAAATAACGCGTCCGCGGAAATTGCTTGAACGCGGAGCTGGGAACGGGATCGTTTCAATTAGCGTGCGAATACGAAGCGCCGGCAATTCCGGACTTGCGCGCGTCGCCGAGCGAAGATAATCATCTGGAACTCATCGTAAATCCACTATCCGGCCAACAGCCGGATAGTGTTATCGCGCGAACGTGAAGCGCATGTGTATACACACGTCGAACACACGGCAATGTCATCGTTCTCCGCAGCCGAGCGCAGCCCGGTAATACGGGCGGATTATTTAAAGGGAAAACGCCGAATCGAGCGCAAAGTCCGAAGAAGAACAGCG
Source organism: Pseudomyrmex cubaensis (assembly GCA_014825685.1). Classification (NCBI taxonomy): domain Eukaryota; kingdom Metazoa; phylum Arthropoda; class Insecta; order Hymenoptera; family Formicidae; genus Pseudomyrmex; species Pseudomyrmex cubaensis. Next base: position 29,264 of record QVOA01015611.1, read on the forward strand.
GCAGTGTGTAGCGAGCATGAGCCGGCACGGATATGACGCGTTCGTATACCAAAAAGGTGCTAGCAGTGTGGGTGATGTCACGTGTATTTTATAGTTTCGCTCGGCCGAGGGCGGCGAGGTGTTGACGGACGGGACGTGGTACAACGACCCAACCTGCCTCTCATCTCGCTCCCCTCTCTGCCTCTCTTACTCATCCTCATCTCCCTTTCATTCGTTCTCTCCCTTTCCTCACCCCCTTATTCATTCACCAGCTCTATCCCTCTCTCACGGATTGAGTCTTTCTCTTTCTCCCCCTTCGTGTATATTCCCCTCGTTCTCTCTCCCGGCTCTATCTGTCTTGTGTACACCCCTCTACGGGTTTCACCTACCAACTGCCAGAACCATCCCTCGGACGAAATCCAAACAGTGTTGCCAAACGTCTGTGCGACGCGCAGCCCTGGCCATTTGCATTTCGTTTGTGTCGCGACACAGAATATTTCGCGAACGCGTTTTATCGGGGGATTTTCGGGTTCTCTTGTCGGCGGCAGAGAGGCAGGCGTCGACCCTGTTTGCGTAGCAAACCCCTGCGACATCGATCTTCGTTGCATCTGTGTCGAGAGCTTTCGATACGGCGTTAATATTCGATGACGATATACTTATTCCTAACAAGAGGGTGTTTTGAAGTAAACATTGTCGAAAACTTCCAACGTTGTTCAAAACTTCAAGTATTACACGGCAGAATATTCCGCTGATACACGGTAGTGTGTTTAATATATATTACACACACAAGAGAAACTCCCTTGGTAATATATTAATTAAAATTATAAACCTAAATCTCATTCATAACTCAATCAAGGTTTAACTTTTCAAACGGCTTGCACGTGACGTAGCGTCCGTAAGTGCTAATGTCAATCTCCAACACGTGTCCCAATGTCGTGCGATATTAATCTTGAATCAGATGTTATAATATTAACTCTCCGTGTCCGAGACTTGCAACTTTGAAGTTTCTCATCTCGGACATATACATTTTATACCCAGTCAATCTACGGTTTGTATAGCCTATTTCTCGCGTATCGTACATATTAATTCCTCGCTAGCTCTCTGTGTACATTCGACGGGGCGCCCACTACACGGAGGATTTCAGCAATATTACAACCGCAAGATCAATGTTGGACTTACTGACATATATAATTCTCCGCCGAGACCTCAAGAGTCAAAACGTCGCGATCAAATTTTCAGCGAGAAGAATAAGCGCAAGGAAATCTAAAATTACAAAGCCGGTTCGAACTGTTTTCTGTTACCAGTAAAAAAAAAAAAAAAAAAAAAAAAAAAAGGGCGCATTAAACTTTCAAAATGCGAATTGGGTCCACCTCGGGGTCGAATTTCGGAAAGGACGGCGCTCCTTGAATTTCAAAATACCGATAAAATATAGAACGGAAACTATCCACGCCGGTATCTGCGACGGCGGTCGGAAAGAAAGACGATACATCTTGTCGGGCGCGAGTAGTCGCCTCGGCGAGAGATCTCCGAGAGAAGTGCAGATGCGGCATATATGTACAGGTACATACACACATACACACACACACACACACACACACACACACACACACACACACACACA
>QVOA01015612.1:0-12450 GCA_014825685.1 Pseudomyrmex cubaensis
TTGGAATAAGCCTATATAGTTTAAAAGTGTTGTTAACATTATTAACATTGTAAAAAACATGTTGCAAAAAAACAATTTTGTAAAAAAAAAGAATAAAACATATTTTTCTTAGTTTTCAATATTTTTGGCTAAAAATTTATATTGATATTCTCAAAAAACCAAAGTCGACGAACAGGGTCAAATTAACCCAATGTGTTTCCCGAGGGTTAATCGGAAAACCGTTTTCTAATTTGTGCAGTAAGTACGACAAAAATCCGAAAACTGTATTCATAGTAAGTTGATACAACAGGACGGTTTAACATCCTCTTAAATACCCGTAATCGTTGGTATCGATTGCACTGTACTTTGCTCACCCAAGGTTGGCAAGGTGTGTCTTTCCTCTCGAGTGCGTTTCCCTTCTCCCTTCTGGAACTTCTTTATCACGTGATCTTCCGCCTTCGTTCTTCCACCAGCACGTTACACCTTCCCCCGAGGTATATACATCGCGATTCTCACACAGTACAAGATTATTAAAACCCTTTTATATCAGCGGCATCTATACACGGAACGAAATAGCGTCGACTTTCACTCGACGTTATTTTCACTCGCAATAAGAAACCGAAACGCGTGTCATAATCGCTTTCGGTAAATTCTGTGTGTCTAACCAAAATTTCTTAATCTTCTAATTCGTAAGTCCTGAAAAATCTTCGCAAGTTGTCCGATCCGATCTTACGCGGTGAGTTTTTAAAAATCGGACGCAATCTCTCTCGGGGTCTTCCTTCCGGCGCCACGCGCATCTTTATCCCGAGATCTCCCGCCCTCGGCCGCCGACACCTTGCGGCCACTCTCCTCTCGTTGTATGCGCTCGTAGACGACTGCCACGCGCGCGCCCGTTTTCTGTTCCGTTCCGAGGGGTGGATCCCCGCGGGAGATGGATATCGCTAATTGTCTCAAGGCGAATGGCCCGTAGTGGTAGTAGCACGCGACCGTTGTATCCTGCTACCTTTTCTGCCTCTCTCTCTTCTTCCGTTCGGCGTATTATCTTCTGTCGGCGCGTACCGATTCTCTCCATCTACACGGTGTCCGCGCTCGATCGCGGATCGATGCCGATCGATATCGCGCGGGAAAAAGTTCGAGCGCGTTTTCCGCCAAAGTCGTCACAGCAAAATGTTTCCGTTCTCTGTCAAAAAATCGCGTGAAGCTAATACAATCCCGAGTAGACACGATTTTTTTTTTTTTAATTCGAATATTCCGACGAACGAAACACCCTGTATGTGTATCTTCCTTACATCTCGGTCGTTCACATTATCTTGACGACTTTCGGAATTTAAAAGTCGCTCGTTTCAATCAACGCGTTCTCTTTCGTCTCACACTCGTCGTCTTTTTTATAACAGACCGTCAGTGATACATCGAGAAATTCGATTCGAGCCGATAGCGCAATCGACAACAAAGACATAATCCCCAATTAATATCGCTTTAAATCTTGCCAACGGCAAAATTAATCAATATATCGGTCCGTACGATTTTTTAATCGATTGAGAGAAGATATTCTCATATATCGTCACTTCCTACATATAATTACATAAGTGTCACATACGGGATTTTCAGTTTATTGCATAGTGACATCTAGAAAGTCATGTTCTTTATGATCACCAAATATTAAAAAACAATCTTCATAAAAAAAGGTAGAAATTTGAAACCGAAAGATTCTCTTAACTAGGGAAACATATAAATTTGTAAACCTTTAAACTGCTCTCCTCTAAAATTTGCGTTTTGGAGTTACGGGGTTATACGTAACGAGTGACGATATGAGATGCAAATCATCCTATATGATTTTAAGAATTGAAAAATTCACTTCAAAATAATGTGTAAGAATTTACACTCTTAAAATATAAATATATTTAAAATATATTTATCCGCAAAACACCCGGCTCTTATCATCGTGGAAATTTATTACTAGTTTTAAAAACCATTGAGCTAAATATCTTAATGCGTAATATAATTTAATATTTACGATTGAAGATGTCTCTGAAGTTAGGGACAAAATGTTTCGTTATTATTATCATTATGTAATATTTAATTGAATATATTCATCCAACCTTTTATTTGCTCTTGTTTGACCGTCTTATTTATATCGTTTGTTTAAGAAACATTCACATAATTTGATTCTTGCCATTTCCGATTTTGAAATGCGCGAGGTTGTATTTCAGATTAAGGATGACGGAAAACCGCATACGTGAGGTCCTCGGTTTCCTCTACCGGACTTGTGCGTCTTTGACGTTCCTTTCAAACCGACCAGCCTACACGCAGCGGCGGTATAATATGTTACATATAGTTATTACACGTGGCGTAGCTCCTATTGTGAAAGCATCTGTCGTTCGTCCGGACGCCGACGGCGAAGGTGGAATAAAGAAGTGGAAAATCGGAAATTGAAAATTAATTTCCGTCACGTCACCGCCGCGCTAATACGTCTGATCAGCGCAGCGCGAATCAAACGTGAAAGGAACGTCATCGCGCGCGGTGTTGCTGTAATGGACTCGTCATCTGCGCGTAAGCTTTCAATATATAAAACCTCAGAGAAACGCTCGACGAATTAGCTTTAAATGAGTGCATTCGTTTGAACAAAGACAAAAAATACGTCAAATTGTTTACAAATTTGTCGAACGAGTACGTCATATAGAGCTGCTTCGTTGCGTGTAGCGAAAACGGAAGATCCGATCATTTCTCGCGGAAGAGAACACTCGCGTGCGGTCTCTCTTTCTTTTCAGGCCACCGACCGCTCCTTGGCGAACCGCGGGAGGAAGCGGCACGAGCTCTCGCGTCGTCGCGAGCGTTGTTCGTGAAGCGGGCGCCGAAGAACCCGAAGAGAAGAGGGGTAGGTACAGGAGGAACCCGAATGAACCGCTGCCAGGTGTACGTATCGCCTATAGGGATAGGTAGAAAACAAGGTGGGAACCATATGTTGATCTGCTGACGGACGCTCTGGCACGCGCCGAGCGCACTCAAACTCGAGCCTTTACACCGCGAGGATCGGGGATTGTACCTTGCGTCCACCCTTGGTGTTCCCGCCGATCCGATCTTGAGGAACACTGGCAGTCCCGCTCGATTTTGAGGTTCCTTGCTTCGCGGACCGCGCGCGAAAAACGATCAGTGACTATCCGCAGTGACGAGAGATCGATCGTATCGATTTCGCGCGGGGTGATGCGTCGGACAGTAAATCCGATGATCTTCAAGGAATCTTTCTCTTGTTATTACGTTACGACTCTTCGGTAAAAACGAAAGTTGATTGACGTAGAGAAATGGTGACCGCATCGCGACCATAAAGCCAAAGATTTGCGGAAGAACATTTCAAAATTATTTACCGCAGTGTGTGCATGTGTATTTTTTTAAACATGGACATCGCCACTAAATGCGTTGCCAAGTTCGATGGGATGCGATCTGCATTGAAGTGACATAAAAATGTCTTAGGAATCGTCAAAATAATCTCACAGTCGCGCGGAGATCATTTTGCGAATCTGTTCCTTGATCACGCAAGAACAATCCGATCGTATTCCCGCCCAAAACAAGATCTCGTCGATGATGGCCCTGTTGTCGAATCATCATTGCAACTACCAGAACACACAGTCCGAGGTGCTGACACCCGCTTACACGGCCTCAGCCAGGAGCTATGATCCCCTGTATCCGTCACCCTACAACTCCCCAAATTACGATTCCGCCAGAATCGCGTATCGGGACAGTTGCTCGCACGAGAACGAACTCACGCCTCGAAGAGAGGTCGAGACGTTGGATTACGCCAAGGACGTGGTGTCGGAATACGCGAAGACTCCGGAGGGATACGACCGGGGACCTTACGGGGTTCTGACACCCGTCACCCCTCAAAGGTACGAGAAACTTTCAATCTACAAAAGTTTGCATATGTGTCGAAGAATATTATTTTACAAATTTCCCGCACATTGCTACGCGTCAATTTTGCAGATACGAACCACCTCACTCGATAGACCAGACAACGTCGCCGCGATCGACGTTGTACGAGGAGAGTTCGATGGACTACCAGCCGCCGCCATATTGTTACGAAACTCCTCCTCAAGAGCCGAGATATCAGTCTCTGGAAAGTACTAAACCGATCCTCGCGATCGTCGAACCTCGCGTCAACTGTTGGGAGCCCGTCATTTCGACTCAGGTGTGTAGTTGCAATTAATTTAATTAAATCTCATCGCGCTCGCGTAAAGATTAAAAATCCAACTAAAAAAAATTTGCAAGAAACGAGCTCTGACCGAGTTGTAAAACGACGTTTTTTTTCCCAGAAAATGCCCACGACACCGCCGATAAGTCCGCGAAAGGGCAGACGAAGATCGCGCGACGTCCCGCCATCGCCGACGGTGCTGAAGCGCCGGCGTCTCGCGGCGAACGCGCGCGAACGGCGTCGCATGAACGGGCTGAACGACGCGTTCGACAAGTTGCGCGAGGTCGTGCCGAGCCTCGGGACCGATCACAAGCTGAGTAAGTTCGAGACCCTGCAGATGGCACAGAGCTACATCGCCGCTCTGTGCGACCTTCTGCAGAGGCACGATGCCAAGAGATAGATCTAACCGGGAAGTCGCACGCGTTTTCATTCAATGTCCTCTCTATTTTGTATATTCAATATATTTTTCTTACGGTGCCGAATTTAGTAACAAAACGCACAAATTATATTTGAAATATCGAAAGAATTGACACGTTTTTTTTTCATGATAATTGCTGTAAAACTTACTATAAGACTGAACTCCGCTTAAATCAGCACCAAAAGCACTACTATCGTAATCCTAAGCTAAGCAATTAAAGGTGTGTTATATATTCTATAAAATATATTCTAATTGCATGTCTGTAAGAATCGAATGATATTTGGCTTTCATTATTATTTTGCAAAATAGTTTATTGTTTAACTACGTTCGTAAGAAACATAATATGCAGTCAAGTGAGCAAATGTGTTTTTATGATATTTTGAGTTATTTAATATTGTATTTTCACACTAGAGCGTTGTAAACAGCTTTTTAGAGATTGCGTTGTAAATGTAAGCAAATGTGTATGTGTGTGTGTGTGTGTGTATCTGTATATTGTTTAAGTTACTTTAGTTAAGAAAAAAACAGCTAAAGATCCAAAGACTATACTCGCGCGAGAATATAAACAAGTTCCAGCCGAAATTTTGGAGATATTTTTTTGTAAGATATAGTTGATAGATGTATATTATATCGCTTTTGTAACGTTAGTAAAGGCGCAACAATTGTAACGCGTTTTAATTATGTTAACATTTCGAAAATAGATTTAAAGACTGTAATTATTGTGTGCATCAACATATCCTTTGTATCAAATTATTATAGTTATAATATGTATAGTTATACTGAAAAACTTTCTTTCTACGAAGAGATAGCAGAGCGCTTCGTATTTAAGATAAACATTGTTCTTTTGTGCGGATCGTGAGACATCGTTCATTGTAAAAATCCTTGTACTACTATCTAATTAATATCTAGTCAAGATAATAATCATTACTCTTGATTATTTTTAGATGAAAAGCGCCAAAGATCTAAAGCGTAAAGAAGAATAATCGTAAGAATAAACGCAAAGAGAAATTGTGCTCAAAGACGTTTTACAATCGGCCAAAGATTTTTATAAATAGATACAAAATGTTGTTAAATAAGCGCATTATTTATAATTGTCATTAGCTCGTAAGATAACGCGACAAATGTAAGAACAATTGTACCACGTACCAATATGATTTTTTGTACAATGTTGTAAATAAAGAATTACGTTAACAAGGAAACACGCTTTTTTTTTTAATAAAAAAATACAACATGTTGTTAATAACGACACTTTCTGCGAATGTCGTAATCGAATGAAAGATCTGTAAGCAGAGTCGCCACCTTGTGCTGTACGCAAACACTACTTGCGAGAGAAGAGAGAAGACTTTTACACATGTGAAACGCATTTATTATCGGCGAATAGCACAAACGATTGTTTTTGCAATATTATAAATTTTACGAAATTAATTGTTTTCTGTTACTCAACTCACTTGAGATAACTTGACATCGTCGAGTAACGATTGCACAATGAAATATTGGGGAAAAATAAATATCACAATAAATAGAAAACTATGTTTAATCTCTTTGATACAATATTAATATATTAATTCTCACAAAATTAAACGAGAAATCGATTAACTCGATTTCGCCTTCTTTCATCGATTGTTTCGAGTCGTATTAGCTGTGTGCCAATTATAAAGATAAGTAACAAATTATATATAAGTAAAAAACCGGGAAAAAGCTGCATACACAGCTATAATGTCACACCGCACTCTTCCGGTCAACTCGCGCGCGTAAACGCCGATTTTCCGGTTGTGGACGCGGGCGCGTGACCGGCACACGCACTTGTTGCTCACCTTTCGGTTTCCCCTTCGAGAAGTCTCTCTCTCTCCGCCTTACCTTCTCCGAGTCCCCTTCCGGATACGAGCAATTCGCGTGCGCTTTCCTCCCAATGGCGCCTTCATTATTTTCGGTTTTGTGCACGCACCGTTATTTCTCGATAGCAGTCGCTTTCTCGGGAGGAAACGTTGCGCGAGTCTCTCGTGATATGCGTTCACCTATCTTTTCGAAATACCGTGAGAATTTCTTCTCTGAACCGCTTCGCTTTAATTATTCGGCGCTTTGCGCTTTGTTCCTCGTCCACTTGTTCTTCGCTTTTTTTTTCCGAAATAACGACCGGACGTGCGCGCCGATTAATGTGACGTTACGCACGGGAATAAACCGCGTGACAGCTGTCATTGACCATCGAGACGCATTGTCCAGATGTAAAACGTGTAATATATATCAAGCACACACTATTTATTTTAGAACACACGCATACTCCGTCAGACAACTCTATTCTTCGTCGTAATAGAGGCGTGCTTTATTGCGGAATATAACGGAACTGTGTCCACGACATGTTCCTTTGAAGAGGGTCGATTACAGCGAAAGAGATACGGAGAAAAAAACCTTTAATATCCTTTTAATTCGCAATAAACGGTTTTTTCTTTCACTTAGAAATTTATACACACCATGCTTTAAAAATATATTATGGATTAAAAAAAAAAATAATAATGATTCTCATTATTTTCAGGAAGCTTCGCGATAATACTGAAGTAAATGAAATTGCGTCTTGTAAATGATCGTCCGCGCGCGCGTTCATACGTCAAATTTCAGTGGACGGAGAATGTTACTCATGTGCGCCGAACGCTTGTCGAACAGGGAACGGACAACATTCCTTACGGCGATTCCGACGATGGCCCTAAGAAGGCGATAAGGGAACGGAGGGAACGTGCACGACGAGATGTGCACGCGTGAGAATATGACGCGGCGTCCATAAAAGGCGTTCTCGTGTACGGAAGAGGTGACATCCGCGATCGGTCCGAATGGTCAATTAAACACACGTCGAATTGCTCCCGATCTCTGCTCCCGGTCTTTATTTCAAGAGCTCTCGAAGCCGAAGATTCGCAATTTTATTGCAGCACGCGCGAAGATCAAACGAGTCGTTCGACCTGACTTCGGGAAAGAATGAACGAGTGAGACACACGGAGATTTCGATCGAGCCCTTTCCTTCCGTCAGATCGGCGAAATCGGGAGGAGAGACGAGGGGGGAAGAAAGGAATCCGTCACCTTTCGAGGTACGTAGGCGGACAGCGGCACGTGGCCCACAATAGAGCTCGTTAGCGATTTCGTATGATTTCCTTTTTCGCCTCTTTCTCTCATCGATGGACGTCCACCTTCCTGTCGTAAATATAAGGATCCCTTCCAGCACCAGATGTCCGGTAATTAGCGATCATTAATTACCTGAACGGACGGACCGAGCGTTCGGCGCGGCCTCTTACGACGAGAGAAGAGGATCCGATCTCCTGCGATATATCTGCCCGACAGATAAAATACTTTGAACGGGATTTTCGTCCTTGGGATGCGCGTAAATTAAACGTTAAAAAGGTTTGCGACGAGTTGGCGAATTTTTTGCTAAGACCGAACGGTATTGTCCTGAGAGAAAGTTCAGGAAAATAATTTTTAATGATGTAACAAAAAAAATGCACTATCTCTTGTGATGCCAAAATTATACACAAAAACTATTTATAAATTAAAACGTTGTATATATGGATATAAAAAAATGTTAATAGCATTAAAAAAAATGTTAATAGCTTAAATGTTAATAGCTTTTTTAGGTTTTAATAGTAAATTAATTCAAGAAAGAGAAAAGCAATATATCCCGTTAGAAAAAGGTCGATCACTCGATCCCGAGGAAAACTGAGAGACAGCGGGAAACTGAGACAGATTTTGACCGAGTGGTCACTCGACTGTTGGGCGTGACCAGAAGGTGGTCAAGCATCGAAAGGATCGCTGAAAATCGATTTCAGGCACAATTTGCGCCGAACGCGTCATTCCGCGCCCTGTCGACCGCAGGAAAACAAATCGCCTCGAGAGACTCGATTATCCTTTCCATTTTCTTCGCGTTTCTTTCTCGTTCCGTCAGATCAACGAACGTGTTCGACGAAAATGGATGTAAATCTATATTTATATTCTTATAAAAAAATATTGTATTCATTAATGTTTTATTTTTTTTTCATAACTGTTTTATTCACCAAGCGTGTGCGCGTGTGTGCGCTCAGAAACGATTTTAATCAATACATTGACTTTCGTTTCGTTCGACGCTCCACTACTGCAACAACTAACAGTATCATAAAATTCAATGGAACTAATATGAAGAGAATGGTCAGAATTATCAATTTTTTTTTCTTTAGATACGACGTGTTAAAACCTGACGATTCTCCCGCGTGTAGTGTCCAATTGATGAAGACAATTCGTCTCAGATCGCGATTATGACGAAGTGAAGTGGACAAACGATCTCCCGACATTTCTGACGGTGTGTCTATATACGCCAGCAAGTGTCAAAAGCCTGAAAGATCTTATTAGTCAAGGTTGTTGAGAGAGTCTCGCGCACGAGAGTACATATTTGATTTCTAAAAAAGAATTTCAGAGAGATGACATCATCAATCATTCAAATATAACAAGTGATAAACGATACAGAAAATGTTCAATATAGAAAATATTTACAGTTTTGGATTTTTTTGCGCTGAATTAAATACAACAGGCGAAATTAAAACATAACAATTTTTCTCCTTACGCGCGCCGCGCAACTGTAAACAATCGCACAATCGTGGCGTTTGATATTGGGAAAGCGTCCAAGAGAGATTCTCTGATGACCGAAATAACAAATTTAGATCGCACGCACAACCTTCGTCGTGTCCCGCGGGAGAACCGATTCGTTCCGGTCTACAGGTACACAACGAGAAAGGCGAAACTGAAGATTTCGGGACACCTTTCGCTGCCCTTATGGTGTCAAAGTCGGCACCCCGAGACGAGATTGTGATTATAGCCATCTGACTCCGTGTCGGGCGGATTTTTCTATATCGTTCTCGACATTAGAAAACTCGTTAATCCTTTCGGCGATCAAAGTACGATCGTCGACTAACGAGAGAAAACGCGCGGAACCGATCGCCACAGAACGATCCTACTTAACTCGTTCGCACCGCTGAAACTGGCAACGTTGTCTGGCGCCACCGTGAATTGCTTTCGCGCGATATAATTGCGTAACTGTTAAAAAAAAAAAAAAACAACGCACACACACACACACACACACTGATATATGTTTCATAATATTTTTAAGAACAAAAAGTTTTAGATTAATCAATCAATTAGATTGATCAATTTCGCGAGATTCATTATATATACATTAAAATTAAATTACATTACATTTCATTAAAATAGTAACAATATGTAATTATATAAGTTTATTGTGTAATTCTTTTTCTCTTTCGCGATCACGTCGGCAAATGTCGGAGCCATCATTGCCGTTTAACAAAAATACAAAGATGTAACAACGCGTATAAACTAAGTAGACGTATTAACGTTGGTGGCTTGTAATTTTCTCGTATCGTATCTCTCTGCTTAGTCATTGAAACTTCACGCTTTCCATTAAGAAGAAGCGTGCCGAAAAATAAACGAGCTCTTTGATACACCGGCCAATTAGTTTTGCTCGCCCGGTTATTACATTGGTCGCTTCGAGAAAACTCGTCGAAAAGTGACTGAGCATTTTCTCCAGTACGTGCGTATAAACAAAAGAGTCAAGCAAAATTGGCGACAAATATTGTTCAGAAAATTGTGTAATGTGTCTTGTTGCAACACGCGAGAGCGAGAAAGTAAGGAGCGCAATAAAAAAAATCAGATTTCGAGGAATATGTTCAATGGATACACATCGAGATTGTCAAAAACGCTCTCAAGAATCGCTCGCAAGTATCTTATCCTCGCAAGTGTCAGTAACGATCTCGGTAAGATTCCCTCGCGAGGTTCTAATCGTTGCGACAGGCCGCGGCACGGACCTTGCCATATGCCGTGCGCGCGTTATTTTTACATTTGTGATACCCGATCGGTAAAAATTATTACCTTGGCGTCGGCGCCCTGACATTAGGGTCGACCACCACGGTATCTCTGAATTCGCGTCACTCTCTCTATATGCGGCCGCGACTGCCGAAATTATTGAGTTCGCGCGGACGCCATATTATCGGCACGCGGCACGCGCCGTGTCCGAAACATGGCGCGCAGATGACCGCTATATGATGAATACCCCCGCAAATTCGCGGTATTCATTCGCGAATCTCAAAGCCGATCTGCATACTCGTCTATTTCGAGTCGAAATATCGCGAAATGTTGAAATTCGAATTCTAGAATAGAAAAAAATCCAAAGTAGCTCGAAGAAAAAAAACACAGTCAGATTCTAAACTCTTTCAACGTGACATGAAACTCTCTTATGGACTCTCGTTGCCAACCTTCGATCCCTCTTGCAATTGCATATCTAGGGTCATCGACTGTTAGTTAGGCATGATTCTTCAATGTGCGCTTGTTTGGCATTGAACGTGTCTATCCTTGTATAACTGTAAACGTTATTCGCCGGCGATACGAATACGCGCGATGCGCACTTTAAATCATCGTGTGGAATAGCGCGGAAAAATAATGGAAAATCGATGACAAATACGCACTGTCCATCAAGTCGAGCAGAGTCTCTCGACGTTTATCTCCCGCGGCGAGTCTTTGCGGCTTCCTCATAATGGGTAATGATTCCCGCGTCAAATTCCCGCACACATTGTCGCGAAATTATTAATGTTACCCAGGCGAGAAAATGTATAAATTTATTGCACGCGTGTTCCCGTATAAGGATACCGAACCTTCGGACGGAGATATATAAACGTACGAGCGCGCGTACAGACAAGAGATAAATCGAAGACACGTACAAATCGCGCCGAAGTAAAATTTTCAGCGTGTCGTGTTGCGCCGAAAATTACATTTTTTTTTTGTTTTGTTTTTAGGGCTCTCGACACCGAACGCGCGCGTTCTCGACCGCAAAACTTTTCAATAAGTTCGATGGAAGTTCGAGCGATCCGCGTCTATCGAGACCGAGCGAACCTGTCATTAAATGATTGTTAACGGGTCCGAGACAATTAGGGGGTAGTTAGCCCCCGTGCGCGCACCCCCTCGTTTACAGTGGTCGACCATTGCCGACACCGCGCTCCGCCAGTCACGCTCTGCCGGGCCAGGATGTAACCGATGCAACAGATGACACTTTACTTTCTCGATTGCTCCGCCACGCAATCCACTTATCGTGGCGAGCCGAAGCACAGGGGAGAGTCTCCCATTTACTGCCGGCCGACGACCGGCTCGTGCCATGTGGTGATCCCTATACCTCTCCCTCCTCCCTCTCGTCTACGTGGAAACGATCGCTCTGACGACGTGTCATCGGCACGACTAATTTACGAACGCTCTGTTTCTACTCGGCGCACCCTACCATTACCAGCCTCGGTCTATAGGACGTCTATTTAAACCCTTCGGTTTTGGAGTCCCGGCAATTTCGGTGTCACACGATTTTTCGCTCTTAACGAACTACACTTCGATGAAGGATTCGCAGAATTCTCGAAACTAACGACGGATGAAATAAAATTGAAACAAAATAATAGAATTGATACAAAGCGACACGAAAATTGATACAAAGCGACACGCGTGAAAAAAAGTGTACGGAAATATGAGAAAAAGTTTCTCTAAAATTTGCTTGATAGTTCGATTGTTTTTAAGTCACTGAAAAATAATTTCGACTCCGTATTAAAAAAAAAATCAAGTCTCAAGAATTTTTATTAAAACTCCTAAACTTCTTTTCGAAAAAAATGAGAAACTTTGTTTCAGAAAATTGTCTATATTTGTGATACAAAGCGACACAAAAATCGGCGCGAAAAAAAAGTGTACGGAAATATGAGAAAAAGTTTCTCTGAAATTTGTGCTCGATAGTTCTATTGTTTTTAAGTCACTAAAAAATAATTTCGACTTCGTATTAAAAAAAAATCAAGTCTCAAGAATTTTTATTAAAACTCCTAAACTT
>QVOA01015613.1:0-13700 GCA_014825685.1 Pseudomyrmex cubaensis
TATATGTATCAAAAACAGTGATTTAGCTACTTAATTTATCACGATCACGACTTAATCATCACGCAACGATCACTGATACTTAACACATTGTATTTTTTTTATTATAATTTTGTAATTAGTTTTCTTTTTTTTTTTATCGTTTATATACTAATTACGACACGTTCTGACAGGTGTACCTGGAGAAAATAATATTAACACATATATATATATATATTTTGTAGAGCTCTCTAGTTTTATTTGTAACCGTAAAGATCGGGCAAGATCGTTAGACAACGTTTGAGAAACAAATAAACGTGCCTTACGTTCGCGAAAACATTTTGTTATACACATAAATAAATTATACGATTATCTGTTGTATAAATTTTGATGAAGACACAATTGAAACTTGTTCGCTAATACTCGACGAAATTCTTATGCGAAGAACTTCTCTTTCGAAAGATGTGTCACGGAGTACGTTAAATCTAGTAAATTCAATATTTTACCAAGCACGTCAATTTTATTAAATTACATATAAAATAAAGCAACGCAGTATTAAATACGACAAATAGCGGTAAGAGAGAGAAATGGTAAACGATTTCGTATATTTTACTACTTTTGTACATATGAACTTACATAATAAACGTTTGTATTATACGATGATAATAATAATAATATACGTGTCTCGTATGGAAAGTTGCCAATCTCTGTGTGTGTGTGTGTGTGTGTACAAATATAAGGTAGAGATGATTTTTTTTTCTTTTTTCGTAGTATGAGTTTGTGAATGACATAATATTTTAGACTCACAAAAAATATACGTAAAAAGATATACTCTCTTCCATACATTTCTTATGCACAGCATCGTGATATATTTATAGATATAATAATGTCTTTATATACGTATATATATATATAAAATATTTACACAAAAAACAAGCATGGACGATACTCTCAAATACGACGAATTATCAAAGATGGTTTTCCGGAATGCAAATTATAACAACAATACTGCTTAAGCGTTAAAACATGATAAACTGTGGTGTCAGTATCAACAGATCATTACAACGATTATTAATTCGCATCGATCGACGATACGCTATTTGGTAAATCTGTACATCCCATATCTAAAAGAGGCATGTCCATCCGTTTGCGTCTACGTTCGCACTTCGGACACGGTTTGTTGGCGTTCAAACAGTCGGCGTGAAACACGGCGTTACACGCGCCACACTGTAAAGAGGAAAAACATCGATGGTGATAACGTCAAAAAGGAAATAAAAGAACGTCTCTGCTTACCCGAAATGTAGACTCCATATCGAAAGGATAGATGACCTTCGGATTGTTGCACACCTCGCATATAAAACCTTTCTGACTGCAAAGCCAACAATTGACAACGTGATCCCTCGCGAATTCAACAACCTTTTGCAGTTGCTGCGTGAGAATTCCGTTGGGTATATCGAGAAGATCCGACACGGAATATTGATGGACGTGTTCGTACAGGTAATCCCGCGGAGCGACCTTTTTCTGCAGGGATTCGATGATGGGCTCGCGACACGTGAACAAATACGCTCTCAGCAGATTCAACTGTATACGCAACGACTGCAACTGAGCCATGGTGTCCACGGCCATGTAGATCTTCGGATTCAAGATCTTGAGATCCAGCAGAGCCGGTTTGCTCTCCAGATACGAGGCGGCTTTTTGAGAAACGGAGTATTGTTTCAAATCCCAGTTGTGAATCATGCGCGACGGTATGATGTACTGTCCTTCCGCCATACACTTTGCGCAATAATAACCGCCCGAATACGAGCACACGTTCGCCTTCGAGAAGGTCATGCCGATCGCGTGGCCGCACTCGAGACAACTGTAGTTCTGCGCGTCCAAACCTTTTTCTCTCGGGATGTTACCCAGTTGCTCGTCGTAGTTTATCACAACCTGTGGAAAACAACGTTTTATTATTTTTCAATCGTTAAGTTTCAACAATTGAAACATCGAGAGATTTTTCAAACATTACCTTTGGTTCAACCTGAGCCTTAGATCCTTCTTCGACAGTCGCTTTCTTTGGATATTTGTTGAGAAACTCCTTCAGATCCGATACCGAACTGTTTCCCGCGGTTTGGTAACTCTGTATGAGCGCGTCGTAAGTGGGACCGTCGCCAGGTGTTGCGCAAGACGCGCCCGATTCGTGAGATATCACAGATGAGGTCAGAGAAGACTGGCAATCTTCGAATGACGTTGACCATCCCAGTTTTCCTATCAGAGAATTTCCCACAGTGGCAGCGGCTGCGTCGTGAATGACTCTGTTGTTCATTGAAGTATCTTGCAGCGGTCGGTTCTCCGCAACATCATTATCTGCATTTCTTTTTTCCGCACTGCCATTTGATATTTGTCGCACCTCTTTTATCTCTCTCTTATCGTCCTCCGGAGTCTTCTTTTCAGACTCATTATCTGCGGTATTCTTACGCAACTGTTGCGTGACATTGTTGTCCCGTGTGTTGTTGCTCGCTCTCGCGTCAGTGGAAGTGTGAACAATATCGGAAGACCTTTCATTGGCCAGAATGATCTTTAGCGCCTCGTCTTCCGTGATAGACGCCACGTTGTTGAACACAGACTGCGAGGAATTGAACGATCCTATACCGATGGAACTGCCGATGGAACTCGCGGTCTCTACCTCGTCGAAGTTGTCGTTGTCGGTCAACTCGGTGGTTATCGTCTTCGCTATATCCACCGCGCTGAACACGGGGCAGGATTTCATCGGCGGCGACCAAATGCCAGCTATGAGCAGAGGAGTCGAGGACCAGAAATTCAAGAGACTGCTGTTGCAAGCCAGTTCAAATCGCACGTAGTCCAAACTCTCTATCAGTCTCTGCGCGACCTCGACCAAATCCACGTCTCTGATGTAAGCTGAACGATTGTAGTAGGGCTTCAGGCCGGAATTGTTTCGCCTTATGGAGCAGAAGTAGCTAGCTAACATACCCTCGTTCAGCGCCAGTCGTATCCAGGCGCGACAGTAGCCAACTTCCGTCGTGACCTGGCTCAATCCTTGTATCTGATCTATGATCTGACGATGAGAGAACACAAGCAGAGGTCCCCAGAAGCTTGGCTGCGGCATGGCATCGAAGTCCGGACCGCTGAGGGCTTCGGTCACGCGATTCAACAAGCTGTCTTTGAGACCGTGCAGAAACACAGCTTCCAACACGGAGCACAGAGTCATGGTCTCGTCGCAGTCGCCTACCACGCTCTCGACTCCGGGCGCGCTCTGCATCTCCATGACGCTCGTGTTGAGCTGCTTCTGCAGAGAATCCCTGACCAACAGGTTTCGCTTGTTGCTGGCCAGAGAATGGACCGTCTTCAGTAGCGAGTTCATTTTGCGCACTATTACCAGCAGCACAGTACGTCAAAGCGAAAACACGTCTTCTGCCGCGATTTCGTCGCTGAAGCATCTTCGCGGTTCGGGGGAGGAGAAAGGACAAGGAGGATCACCCGGAGTCTCCGGAGATGACCGCGTCCTTATGCAAAAAACAATATATTATATAAGTCGCGATCATGTGCAGCAAGTCGCGCGGTCCTTCGCGTTGATACTGACCCGAATGGGAAACAAGGAAGTGCTTTCGCGCGGCGGCGATGAAGTCATCGCGAGCGATAGCAGCAAATGCGAACGCGTGCCAGACGCGCGCGCGTTGTTATCGCGCGAATCCGCGTGTCCGTGAAGTAGGTTAAGTGATTAAGAGAAACAACGCATTTCTGACACGGACGCTCTAATCGCACTTTGCGATTTTTCAAATCGCCGATCAACAATCGCAACCACGCGAATCTTTCGATTCGCCCGCGCGAAAATACCGCGAGCAAATAGTATTTTCGGGTATTTTCAACGTTGACGAAGATTTTTCCACTCGCGTCCACATTCCAAAATGCTTGTCATTGTCAGCTGTTTCGCAAATCCTCGGAATCGCTCGGAAACTACGCGCTAGACAGTCGAGTTTCCACGTGTGTGTACATGTGGTAACTCTAACGCACACACGTACACGTGGAATTCGCGGAACAGCAAGAGGACGGCCGTTCCTTTAACCGCCGGTAGCGCCAACTAGACGCTGCGTCAACAATGAAAGTTGTCTGTCTATTCTTACCGATATCGGATAAGTGAAAAGCCGATAAGATTGTTTCCTTATTTTGCAACGTGGATCTTGGCTAGGTTCAGAGAGACGCTATTAGCGCTGTTTGCGTCATTCTATCTTTCTCGTTCATCAGACGTAAACAAAGATAGAATGATGCAAATAGCGCCAATAACGTTCCTCCCGAACCTGGTCCTTGCAACGAACATATTCGCTGGTTTTCCAAATGTTACGTGCGTATTTTTCCTCATTTAATCTTGGTGGAAAAAAAATAGGAACCGCTTAAAAAATCGCAAAACATATAAAAAAGCTGCGAGAGAAGTACTGAACTTATTAGTAACTAAACTGCTAATTACTAAATTTGCGATTTAGTTTGCTATTGTTCCTGCTCACACATTGATGTTTTAACGCAATATTGTAACACGATTTCCTTCGTTCCGCAAAATTACGCGAGTCGAACAGGTCGTGTGCTAAGGTCGTCCGCAGGATGCGGTCGGAGAAAAGGGTTGCTATGGATTCTTTAAAAGACGAACGTTACTTCCGTTGTAGCAGCGAGCTACACCGTACATATTATTCTCAACTTGTGCGCGAAAACAAGTCACTCGGTTGTTGTCATGTACAAGGTAGGTCGATTCGAAAACGGGATTCCGCGCGAAGAATCCCGTTTCTCCGATGATTAATATTTGTTAGAGATAGCGCGCGAGCATTAACTGAAGACAATGAATTACTTTCAGAAAAAGAGGCGCGCTGTTTTTCATCTCTCGCAAGAAGTACTTTTTGATAATTGTACGGACGCAACTGTTTTTCTGAGGAAAAAGCCCATCGCGAGAGACCGAGTGCACCAGCCACATTCTCTTCGAAGAACTTTCTCAAGATTCTTTCCTCGTCGTTCACGCGAGTACGTGCACCGGCGTGTTGATGATTTGGCAATGCGCGTCCTGTTTCTCTAGCACATCGTAATATTACGTTAAGTGCAGGACGTCGCACACGCCCGAGAATAATGTACTGGTTAGTTTTTTCTTATATTTTTTCCTTTACTTTCAATTTTGAGAATTTCCGTTGCATCGGTAACTAAAAATTTATTCAGAAATCACTTAAATTTAAGTAAGTTGCACATTGCTGAGCAACCGATACAGCTCCCGACTTCTGATTTCTTAAAACTATAATAGAGACTTTAACATGATTTCTCGTTATATCATACATAAGTATATACAAACACATTTTTTCTTAATCAACAATAATTCTCAATCGTTCACACTATCATACAAATACATATATGTGTGTGTATATAAGCTTTATCTTAGAATAAACATATTTTTTTGGCAAGTCTTCACAAACTGGAGCTGATGTCGTTGCCGCAAGTGCTTTTTCACTTGAAATAAAGGCTGTTTTGACATCAACAAGCTGGTTATTTTGATGAGACAAAGCCATGAAACTGTTACTGGGTTTGCTTCGAGCGATATTCATTAATATGGATAGTCACTCAAAGAATCTGCAGTTCGGGACGTCGAGAACGATGGTAAGCCAGCTTCCATGGAGGTGAGATACGCGAGATCGATGAAGGTGTTAACGGTGATAAAGTATTCTTTGAAGTTCGCGAAAAATACGAAATACGATCAACTTCTCTGTCTAACAGGTTTCTTATTGTTCTCCATATATTAAATAAATTTTTACTCTATACAAGCAACTTCTCGGTATCTAACGGGTTTTTATTTTTCTCTACACATCCAATGGATTTCTCTAGTCTTGGACTTGAGCATAAATATTATTCCGCGTGGAAGAAACGGTTGAATGCGAGTTTGAAATATGTATTTAGATTCGCGAAGATAAAACTTGTTTTGAACACTTTCCAGCAAGCGAAATATTTATTTTCGCAATCATCTGTTGTTTGTTGGTTTGCAGGTCATCTTAAACGTCTTTAAGACATATTGTGTGTTTTCAAATTTATATATACAATTTTATTTGAAAGCAACAGGACTGATGTGACGGTGGATAACTTCACTTTAGTAGAGTTCAAATGGGTAAACACACTTGAACGTATACGTTCCTGCTTCCACTATTCCCCTCGTACTCAACCTGCTGTCTCCTTCAAACCGCTCCCCGACATTGTACTTTCTCTTTCCTTGTTTTCTCTCCTCTCTCTTTCTCTTTTGTATTCATACTCTTCGTCAACGTGGAGTTGTTCCATCTCGTGTTTCGGTCATTCACACGCATTATACCTGTTCCAACATTTAAGATGCACAAAGTGCGTATCTAAACATAGAAGCGAGAATATAGGATGATGAGCACTTGTTGCTCTCACAAGGGAGCGTCACAAGACTAATATTTCTACGATCACTTTGAGTGTATAATTTTTTAATATAAATCTCTCTTATTTTTCTCTGAACTGTTTCTTGCTTTGTATTTAATCTGCTTGTTCTGTTGCTTTCAAATAAAAATTGTGTAATTTTAGAAACGGCACAATTCTATAACTGCAATTGTTATCGAAATTGTTTTTTTGTTTAATAATTATCTATTAATCTTTCGACCAGATGTATTAATGATTTGATAAGCTTTTATTCTGCTCTTCTACTTACATTGGCAACTATTTCTATTTTAGAACGCTACAAGTGTAAGTTATAGATTCGTGACAAAAAAGCGATTCTGGGAGGAAAAGTGAGAAACTAATTTTGAATTTTTATCTAGTAATTATCAATCGCGCGCTCTTCGTACCAAGGTGAGATTACTCGTCTCTAATTATTTCTATTCTTACGCATGTGAGAATTTTTGCATTTTCTTTGTGAAAACAATGCGTTTTCCCACCTTTCCATGTGGAATTCTTATTACGCTTTGTATTCGCATATTGCACCCTTCTTCTCGTGTGAATATCTCTAAAGTATTTTGCATATTATACGAAAATTTCATTTTGTTTTATTTATTTTCTTGTCTATTGTCACACTTGTTTATCTCTTTTTTTTCATCTATTATTGTACGTATACATATATTACAATTTTATTTTACAAAAACGGATATCTCATAACTAAAATAAAAATAATGTAAATTGTTATTTGTGATGTTTCCAGAAGAAAAAAAGCACATGTTTGTGTTTCAATTGTTCGAAAAGTCTAGCGGAAATCCCTTTATTGTACGTCTCTGGTTACGCGCGTGGTGGGGAGAAAGGAGCAATGAGGTGTCGGTCGACAGGTCGGCGAAGAAGTAGTGGAAGATCAGTACCAACTCGTCTGCTGTACCGGTTGTTTGCAAACTACGATGCACGTGCACGTTTGCAAGGTCGTTCGCGACAAACCGCGAGTGATCGACAAAGAAGAGGACGCCGAGATGTCGCCGCAAGATCCAACGACCCCGCAGAATAATCCGAAGGCGTCGTTTTCGTGTTGTTCACTTCCTCATCTACCATCGCGAATCGTAGACGTTATTAGTGACCATTTGTCATCGCCGCAAATTCCAACGACCCCGAAGAATAGCCCGCAAAAAACTTTATCGAGCTCTCGTACGTCACCGCCTTTATTACCATCGGTCTCAACGTCAGATTCTCTGGGTGACTATTTGTCATCACCGCGAACTTTAAAAAATAGCCTTTCGCCGCGAACACCTTCATCGGTCTCGCGTATCTCGCCGCCTTCGGGAACTCGCTTATTACCATCGGTCTCAGCGTCAGATTCTCTGACTGACTATTTGTCGTCGCCGCGAACTTCAAAGAACACATCACCGCGAACACATTCAATCTCGCGTATCTCGTCGTCTTCGGGAGCTCGCTTATTATTGCACCAGTTCTCGACGTCGCGGACTAAGGACGCTATGAATGACTACGTGCCGTCGTCGCCGAGCTTGTCAACAAGACCCCCAGAAGCTCACTTATCATCACATTCGTCCTTGCTGTCGATGTCGCGAACCTTGACGGTCATGGTCGATCCCTTAATGCCGCCACCAACTGTATTAGTGTCTTCCTCGGTAACTTCCTTGGACAAAAAATCCTCGGAATTTGGACGCCCGAACTCCGGTCACGAGACGAACCACAAGACGATGCCGCGCAGCTTCGCGAGCGCGCGTTCTCCCACGTGCTTCGACCCCGCCGAGCAGGAACACTCGTCGCACATCCTCGGGAAACGCAGCAAGTTGGACAATCTTGCTACGTTTCCCTCCAACCAAAACGTCGAATTCCTGCCAAACAAGCTTTACCGTAAGCTAAAGTGTATAGGAAAGGTACGTGCGCAGAAATTTTTTTTTGATTTTTTGATCATTTTTACAGGGCGAGATGTTTGATTTAATTTTTAATTGTACGTTGAATGTGAAAATCTGTGAAGCTGAGTATACGAGCACGCAACGTGACGCATTCTGTTCTTCTCGGAAATCAGCGAGAAAAGATATTTTACTTGCGCGATGATCGATCGTGAGATCCGCGCGACGCCGCCGCCTCTCTCACCGCCCGGAGATAATTTCAGAGAGAATGCAGTCTCCTCCGTATCCTCCTGCTCTCGTGAAAACCGGTCGTCGTTTCGTCATCCTGATTATTCGCACCCGGTCAGCTCGGGCGTTACACTCGCGCGTGTATCTTATGTTAGAAATCGGACTTTCCGTTATGCACCGCCGCGGCTCCGATACTTTATCAAAACTCACCTTCTGATATTTCCGTGTTTTAACACACGTGTGTGTTCCACATCGTGTGTTTCCACGAGCCCCCGGCATTCGCCTATCATACATCGCAACCGGTTGCCGGTTTCTACGAGTTTGCACTTTGGTTTCCGCGCGATGCGCAATTGAAAAAAAAACTTAACACGGCCTGTTTCGCAAATCTAAGCGCATAAAAACATCGCGTGAAGATTTATAATTGCATATTGCTTATTTGTTAATTTCTCAAAGAGAGAGAGAGAGAGAGAAGAAAATTACATCTTTAGTTTCTTTTTCGAAAGGTCTTTTATTTTTCTACACGAAGAGAAACAATTTTATTTATTCCGCCAAGAGTTATTTTCTTCTTTATATAATTTATTGTTTTTTTAGGTTTTGGATTTCTCGAACGAACGAATTTATCTTCGGTTCGACAAAGCCACGTTTCTTTTTTCTGCACGGTTTAATTTTATGCAATGAAACGTCGCTCCGACAAACTGCTTCATCCTATTGGACGGATTGTGAGAAATAACGAAAGACTCGCCTCGCGAAATCTTTGAACCGTGAAGAGAATGCGACAGCGGGAGATCGTCCCGGCTTGTGTGGCGGAAAAACAGCATTTTTTCCAGAGAGTGACGTGACGAATTTACGCATTGTTCTAAATCACCGTCTTTAAATATCTCAAGTTTATACTCGTGGTGTAAAATCATCACGTGGACAGAGTCGTGCGTTACGGTTTGTGCGTTAGCGCGAACGATCTTCGCGAAAACGGAGGAAAAACGTGACGATCCAGAGGGTGGGAAAGAGACGCAAGAGGAAGAGGCCCATTTGTGGAGCTTATCCTGAACGCGGACTGCACGCAACCAACGCGGAGCCAATCAGTGAAAGACAGCGGATGTCATTGACTTTGTGTGTGAAACGCACACGCAAAGGATGCGTGTACGCGTGTACTTTTAAAACCTACTCGGGTGGAACGAGATTAAACACGAATCTTGTCGGATTTTTTTTTTCTTCCAGAAGATACCGAAATGTAATTTTAGACTTTTTACACGTTTCCTTTTCTTTCAGAATCTTTGAGAAATTTCCGTTGTCGCGCACGAGAACTTCTCTGTACGTGGTCTAATGGATTTTTCTCTAGTTCGGTGCAAAGAAACCTTCACATTTTTTCTTTTTGTTCAGGTTTCAGATTGCCAAACCTTTTTCTGTCCTACCCAACGATAACAATAACCTTCCTTCGCAAAAAAAACATCGGAACGTTATAAATCAAATTTTGTCAAGTCTATATCTTTTTTATCTACTATTCTCATCTTCTTGAATAGGAAAATGATATGTTTCTCTGGCGATTTCTCAGACCGTTTCTATTGTGCTGCGTCTTTTTTCAAATAAAAAGGAATTTTTCGAAGTACTAGGACACTTTTTGGTATTCTTCAAATTTGTATTTCTTTTTATATAAAATTTGTTCGGTCAGAGAGGAAGGTTTAAATTTTCTTCATTCTCAACAAATTGTTCTCGCACGAAAGAAGTGATTTATGATCGCGAATATGTGTCGGAAGCGTCCATTCATATCGCTATTCGCTTCGGCCGCTTTGTGCCGCTTCCTTTCGCTTCGAGAATTCCGCGACAGACGGTGAGGTTTGACATTGCGCGAGCACGCGTTACGTCGAGAAGTGAATGGCTCGTGAATGGGATTATTTCTCTCCGGAATCGAATTGCGATGACGCATCTCACGCGCGCACAAAAAAAGAAAAGAACGATTGATCGGCGCTGCGAAGCGCGACGTTGCGTGGTGTTCGTTTATTTTCTCCGTCAAAGAGAGTCCGTCGAGAAGAGGCATCTCCTGTTTTGGCATCTGCGTCGAGTCTCTCTTCACGGCGATATGACGCGGCGAGATTTCTCGACAAGTTGACCGCCGGGGAAATCACGCTGAGAGAATTCAACGGGCCGTTGTGTCCTTCGTGAGATGAACGTTCCTCGGCGCGCACATATCGAGAAAATGACACGCTCGCACGTCGATCGCTTGTTGTGCGCAACGCGATATTGATTTTAATGACGTCTTAATTAATTTTGTAATTTATTGCTTGTAGAACGAACAATCGTCACGGATCATTTTTAACGGAAACGCTAAAGAGATCATCGCGCGTGTAAGTTTCCACACTTTGTTCGGCTGATGCTCGACCGATTGACACACTTTGTTATCCGACAGCTGGCTGTGTTTGTTCGTGGATATTTCGAGAGAGGGAACGAAGAGAAAAAGAAAAAAGCAGGAAAAACGGCGGAGAAAACTTCGATTACAGCAGAAAGCGTTTAGAGAGAGAGACGTAAAAGAAGACCGCGAAACTTCGTGGGGGTGAGAGACGGCGCGTTTTTGTCAAAAACAGTTCGTTTAACCGCGCGTGCACAAAGCACGTGTGTACGGGGGATGTATTTTTAGTCGTCGCCGCGCGGCGCGGCATTTAAAAATAAAACAGATCGCTCTCCCCCGTGTGTGTAACGCGAGTACACTCGGACGCGATAAAATCTTTCGCGGAGAAGGCGCGGAGCTTTCGAGATCCTTTTCCTTTCTTGAAAACATCTGCAAATTTGTTGCAATTTACTGTAGGAACAGTAGACATAAAAGACTGTCAGAAATAGACATAAAAGATGACGTCAAACGAAATTTATTGTCGACAGATCTCAGAATCGAAACCACAAATCTTCAGCAAGGGTTCCAAGGGTTACCCCGAAAATGAATATGAGATTTTGGGAAAGAATGCGTCTGTTCGTCGGAAAACACATTTGTGTCACGCTGCGTGAATCGAGTGTGTGTGTGTGTGTGTGGGCGCACGTGCGACTGCAGGGAATGGTGTAACGAGCGGAACACCACCGTCGAGCATTCTACTATTATTATTGTCTCAAACGTTATTTATTATTTTTTCCAGGGAGGTTTTGCAAAAGTTTATCTAGTGATCAATGAGGAGACCAAAGAGAATTACGCGTGCAAAATAATCCCAAGGACCGTTAACAGGAAACAAAAGCATCATATTTTGAAGGTGTGCAATTCTATCAAACCTGTACGTATTTCTGACGAGAAACACTAGTGTGTGAAATTTGTATTGTGTTTAGAGAATATTGACATTTATATACTACGTTTTCACTCACAGATTCAGCAAGAGATCGATATCCACAGAAAGCTCAATCACGAGAACGTCGTCAAGATGCACAAGGCCTTCTCGACTCTTAACGACGTGTACATGCTTCTAGAAGCCTGTCCGCAAAAGGTATCCCATGCGTTTCTACTTAGTTTATTTTTGTTACCCACGTTATCGATATTTTATTTCCACATCTTCTTGTACAAAAAAAAATGTATGTAAAAGATCGATTTCTCTTTCCTGTTCCCGGTAGACCTTGATGCATGTTCTAAATTACCGTAAGTTTCTCACGGAGCCAGAAACTCGTTATTACATGAAGCAAATAGTGGCCGGCGTCGAGTATATTCACTCGCAGAACATTATTCATCGGGATCTGAAGCCGGGCAACATGTTTCTGTCGACCGAGATGGTTGTCAAGATCGGCGACTTCGGACTGGCGACCATAGCCGACAAAAACAGACGAATGTAAGATCCGTTCCTTTGCAACGGCGACAACTATAACGTGTTTTTTTTTTTCTTATTAAGAAATGGTTTCGTAAACGTGGAATTTGTTTGTGTTTACAGGACGGTGTGCGGCACACCAAACTACATTGCACCGGAAATGTTGAAGCAGCAGGAGTCCGGCTTTGGGACGGACGAGACTTACGACTTGATTTGCAAACATAAATATTTGAAAGTAGACCAACGTGTTATCAGTTCCTGCAGCGAGGAACTAATCAACATGATGCTGAGGCCTAATCCTGAGAATCGAGCAACTTTGACAGAAGTCAAAGAACATTCGTTCTTCAGGAAATACACACCGACGTACTTGCCTCGTACGTGTTGCTATAAAAAGCCGCAGGAAATTTCGGAGCCCTCGATCGCCAGAAACCAGGAACCTGAGCCACAGGTGAAGAACTAAGACATGGTCTTAGGTTTTTCATGTAAAGATATCTCCGTACAGACGGAGTGTTTTTTGAAATGCACAACATTTCAGGCACATTATCCGGTCGTTCGTCCCGATGAGTCGTTGCGCCACAATGTCGCTCATCAACAACAGTCGGTTAAGATTCAGCAAGAGCAACCAAGACATGAGAATTCCGTGAATCGTTGCTTCTGGAGCAACTCCTTTGTTTTTTGCAGCTGGCGACATAAACTGAACGAACTGCTGCCGTCACTTCGATTTCGTAAAACACTCTTTCTCAAGACTGATGGTCTTCGTAAGAAGAAGACCAATCCTGTGCTCATGTATCGCGCTCTGAACACGTGTGTGAAAGAGATGAAACCGACATCGGACAATCCGCAGACTGTAAATCACATCACGCCGTTGTTTATTACGAGATGGATCGATTTCTCCCTCAAATATGGATTGGCGTTCAAGCTTTCGGATCAGTCGATCGGTCTTGTTTTCAATGACAACACAAAGATCAGTTATACTCATGACAGACAGTGAGTATCGAGAAAATACCTCGATGTGTGGAAAATAATATTTTCTTAAACACACAAGCGCGCGCGTCGGTGGTCGAAATTCTTATCTCAGGTTTATTTGTTAAGTACGATTATAGCGTGAATCTGTTGCAGGAAAGTGGAATATGCAACAGCTAACGATCAGATCGAACGGTATCACCAAGAAAACGATATGCCAGAACAGCTGAAAGAGAAGCTCATATTGCTTCATCGCTTTACCGATTATTTAAATAATCGCTTAATAGACGGTAAAAAAAGATAATAAGTTTACTTACAATAAAAAGTATTTTATAGTATCTTAAATTTATATTAAAACAAAACAAAATATTTATGACGTTAACACGCAACATACATCTTCTATAGGTGCCGAGTTGACTGCGTACCGTTCGCCATCGAAGCAAAAAAACGCTTGTGTGCCTCGCATGAAACGATGGATGCA
>QVOA01015614.1:0-13883 GCA_014825685.1 Pseudomyrmex cubaensis
ATTCGTCATGGCGGACGCGCGGCGCGAAGCAGAACTTATTTGTTCAATTATTCAAATTGTCGCGTATTTCTCGCGATTATTGTCGTGCAAATTTTAGTACCTTTATTAATGTATATATGTATACTCAATGTAGCTAAAAGGAACAAGTTTTATATTGCATGCGTAGTGTCCGCATATATCAATCGCACTGATTTCCGATAACGCAAATTCGTTATCTTTATATGGTTGTAGTAACAGTATATATGAATTGTTACTTTTATACTCTCTTGATATTTATATTCATTTATGTAAATTATGAATTTCTATATATTTACTTTAATCTTTATATTATATCTGTCTTAATCTCTCTTGAATTCTTAAATCGTTTTGACCTTTTCTGAATCTTTCAAAGAATTTTTCTATAAATTCTTCAACTATATAAATTTTTTTAACTTTGTATTCTTCGAGTGTGTATAAATTAATACGGTTGTCAATGTTATGGAATTAGCAAGAAAAGGGAATAGGAAAAAAGAGTTAAACATAGTGTTTTACAGGCAGATTCCATCCAATTACAGATATATTATATCATAGCAAACATCGTGACTATTTACAATAAATATACAATCGATTAGGTAATATAAATAAAATATATATATAATATCGTATTGTGTTTAGGTTTTGTTTAGGTTTACAGCAACACGTGACAGTAAACAATTAGATCAGCGGCAAAGTAGCGTAATCTATTTAGGATAGTGGTCGTAGTAGCTTTAGCGTGGTTGACTCTTTTCTTTTTCGCTCTCTCGCTTACTCTTTAGTATCTTTCACTCTTTCGTTTTCACTGTCTTTCGCTCTCGCATTCTCTCTATCGTTCTCACATGCTCAACTTCCGTCACGTTTCCGGAAAAATCCAGATTTTTTTCCCTGTTTTCTATTTTTCTGTTTTTTTTTTCGACGTGGAGTCGTACTTTTCGAGCCCAAAATCGCGCATTTCGAGAACCAATCGCGCCGCAATAGGTAGATCGACGGTTGCTCCTATAATTGGCCACTTTAGCCTCTTTCTTTCATGTGTGTGTTGATGTGTGTTGTGTGAGTATGTGTATATAATATCTCCTCAAATATATTTATATATCTTTTTTTTTAAATTTACTTATATATAAATTATTATTTCATTGCGCGCTCTACCTCGTTCGTTTTTCTTTCTTATTATTTAGTACGTGGAATTATCGCGAATTCTGGAACGAGTTTCGCAAAAAACGAGAGTTGAAACTTCACGGAAGTTAGAGAGTGAATTTCTTTTTGCCTAATATTATAGTCGTGAGAGAAAGTCGGGCCACGAGTCGAGTGGGATCCCGCCCGTTTCGTTTACAACACATATTAGCGGCTACCTGGCCCGCTCGTTAATTTGACACGTGATATTTAAAAATAGTCAATTCTTCTTGAACAACGCGCCATTGCTGTGGGTCTAACAGCGGATAATATCAATCAAAGATCAAATAGAGGCAATGTAAAAGAGACAGAGTAGGGAAGCGGTAGATGTGAAGGTCTGGCCGGGTGAAGTGAGAAAAATGAGAAAGTGTTTAGATGTCCATGAATGACGAAGAAGCACTCCTTCTTTGCCTGTCTCAAAAAAAGCAGACATTGAAAAGAAAAACTGACGAAAAACTACTTATTAAACTCAAAAACAGCAGCGCTTCTTGTTTTTATCATTACAATTACCAATTTTTTATCCCTTGTTTTACATTATTCAAACACTTTCTAAGTTGAGATATTTGTAAGACATCTCAACTTAGAAAGACAATATTCTTTCTTTCTAAGGAGACAAAGTTTTAAAACATGTAAAATTGAATGAAATTAAAATTACCAAGTTTATTGCCGCATTAAGATAAGCGAAGAAGGAATGCAGCTCGGTGGTAGTCGAGCTCGTTCGTAGGGCGAGAGAATGCGATTAACACACGCGTAGATGAATTTATCGTGTGATTTGATGAGTTATATTTCGCGCGTTCGTTTCCCATGTTCGCCTGTTCGTCGAGAACGAGAAATGTACAAAACGGATCGTTGTTCCGACCTCGTCGATGCGCGCAATTAACGAGAGCTCGTTTTGGGCAGTAGTTCTTGAAACTGTCAGAATATAACATCTAATAGAAGCCGTAAAGATATGCTGATCTTCCGGACATTCTCTGGACATCTTTGAGACGTCATTTTTAGACGTCATCTTTTTTTCGAAGACGTCGGCAGTTGGATGGCAGTACGTCTAAACACTTGAGTTAAAAATACGTCATAAAGCTTCCCTATATTATATATACACACACATATAATATATAATATATTGTATATAATTATGTATATAATATATATTATATATATTATGTATATATTTTTTTACACACTCAGCGTATAGAAAACGAGTTTTGTTCATCATCTATATTCAGACAGCAATGTCGTTGTGCCCTACTAATTTATATCAATAAACGGCACCATCTTCTCTAAAGCCGCGTTACAAAATATCAATGACAAGTACGAACGTGGAGAGCAAACAATACGCGCGATAGATCGATAGATCCGTAATTTTCGTGAGACGGAAAGGGGAGGAAGATTGGCTGATTGGAAGTGGGAGACTAATAACGAAAAGAGCTTCCGGTGCTAAAATGGCATCAATGCACATATGCATATATAAGTTTGTGCGCGGACAATCGGCGCACACGTACACATACACACGCGCGTACACACATACACAGGCGAAACGATCGTTACTTGACGGGCAGTTTATATTTTGGATACACATATTTAGTACTCTCTCATTGAGGAAACATAGTTTTGTTAATAACGTTTGTTACGTTCATATCCAGCAAGCACGAATATGCGATAATTGTATACGTATTATTTTACCGATAATGCGTGAGTTTTTTTATCCCTTATTTCTCATTTCTCCTTCGCTTCCGATCTATATATACGCGGACATTTGGCTCGCACGTACCACGGCACTTTTTCCTCCGCAAAGTCTCCGCGAGTCACCGGAGAATTCACTACCGTCGATCCCGAGCGACTACTTTCTTCCTCGCGTGTACCACGTGTACGACACAATGCGATAAAATCTATCATTGATAGACGACGATCGGAAACGCTTATACTACGGATAGGACACATCCACATGTTAAAAATACGTTTAGTTACGCTATTAGTATCTCCAATGTTTCTCATGCATACTCATATCGCAGTCACCAACACAAGCGCTTCTAATATTTTGGCTCTTTTATTCGGCTCTTTCTCTCTCTCTCTTTCTCTCTTTCTTTCACACACGCACACATACACATGCGCGCCATACAAGAAAAGCACCACTTTATAGTACAAATTCGTTTTGTCCTTAACTGTATGTCTAAAGCCGCGAACGGAATTCAAGCTCGAGATCGCACGATCGTCGCTCCTAAGTCTTTTATTTTCCGGGACACCGAGAAATTCCGCCTCTCTTCTCTAATTCGTTCTCACTCTTCTTCCATCTCTCTCAACGGGGCCATTCATTGTTGAGATTTTTTTTTACGCGTTTTGGCCACCAAACACTTTTCTTTTTTCCTAAAAGTGCGACATTAAAAAATATCGCGTCAAACAAGGCTGGTCGGCCACAAACGCATACCGTACGGTATGTTCACATATTCACACTTTCCTCGCATTTATCTTACACCGAAGAAGGTTGCTATGTCAATGTAAAGCTATGTATTGACTAGTTTCTCTCACTCAAGTCGCGCTCAACGATGAATGGCCTTTTCCCCCTCTGATTTTTTCCCCCGTCTTTTTCTTCTCTTCTCTTTGCACCTTCGACTAATATAGTTACTTTGTATCAATACGCGATACCAGAGTCCACCATCACTTAGGCCGCAAGCGCAAGCTTGATGAACTTGCTGGCCTTATGTCAGACAAACGTATATAATTAAGATTCCTAGAGTAGAATTCAACCCTGCGAGGCCTGGCAACGAACTTCAGTTGCATCCACATCCGCCACGAATCTTCGGAAAGATCTTTCACAGTGTTTTTTTGATCACGACAGTGTTTGTTTGTTTCTTCCCGAGTTTCTTACGATCCCGGGATTAAGTATAAGCATTTTTTTCCTGGTCTTCTATCTTTCCTCTTCGGCAGTTGCTTGTTTAAGGCTTTCGCGGATCTGTCAATCGCGGATCGGTTGCGCAGCTGGTCCGTGTGGAACGAATACCTCGGTGAAAACCCGTGTTCCTCCGCGTGTACTTGACACACTATATATCTTATATATTTCTCGCGCGCGCGGTATATATATAGATATTTATAATATATATATATATATATATAATATAACGTTATATAGTGTTTTTGGCATCTTTGAAATACACAAATAGACTTTGGTATAAAACTTTTTGATAGAGAGTGTTCAGTACGTTCATATATATGTATGTGTATATATATATATTATACGTATATACACAGATTTTTTATATATATGTATATATAATATATATACATACATATATGCGGCGCGCATATACGGACGCTGCGCTACAGCGGCTCAATTTTTATTCTTCTTTCACTCATTCTTCCCTTTTCCTCTTCTTTTTTCTTTTCTCTTTCTGGCGTCGCTCGAAAAGTTTCCGTTTCGATACTGAACAATGTCCTCGCGCAAAGTGGACGATACTGACGTGACTGGTTCCTCGGTGTTGCTCTAGCACATCTTGTCTAACCACCAGAGCTTACAGGACGGCGCGCCTCTCCTCCTGCGTCGCTTCTTGCTCGACTGATCGACGGCCTTCTTCACGAATCTGATGTTGTAAGGATCCTCCGCGAGCTCAGGATACTGT
The DNA here is from genome assembly GCA_014825685.1 of Pseudomyrmex cubaensis. Classification (NCBI taxonomy): domain Eukaryota; kingdom Metazoa; phylum Arthropoda; class Insecta; order Hymenoptera; family Formicidae; genus Pseudomyrmex; species Pseudomyrmex cubaensis. Next base: position 4,797 of record QVOA01015614.1, read on the forward strand.
TGCGCATCGTGTATGTATTCGCCCTCGTAGTTCGATACAAAACCTTCCTTCAGTATCTCATCCTGCTCAGCGGCCATCCATTCAATTGATGTTGGAGTGTTCGCCCTGAGTGCCTCATGTTCCCGATGCCAAGCCTTTCTGATCGCGGTCGCTTTCGCGTGATGCAAAAGTCGCTGTTTTTCTTTCTCCGCCGTAGTGCCGTAGCGCAGATTTACCACGTAGCTTGCACCATGTATCTTCACATCGAGTAACGAACCGTTGCCGCTGCCGTTCTTGTTCTCGTGGTATGTCGTATTTACTTGGCCGCCCAGCCGCTTCAGCTGGCCGCGATCTTCGCTCGCTCGCCACGTCTCCTCCTTGACGAAGTAGAAGGCGTCCTGTTGCGCGCTGTGCACGACGAATGTGAACGGCAGAAAATACGAGCGATTAAACACGGACGTAAAAACATCTCCGTAGATTGCGTTCGCACTTGGCACGCTGGACACTACCGCCTGACTGTCAACAGTCCTCGACACCAGAATACCTTTGCCAAATGGAGGATCGGATGCCGCGCCCAGACGATTAGGTATCAGCTCGCTGGTATCCTTCTTCAGAGCTGACCTTAGTGGCGCGGACAAGCTCATTGCATCGCCAGAATGCCGTTGGGCGATGTACGCAAGAAAACCGGACTGAACGCCGAGATTGCGCGCTTTCTTCTTCTTACCGAATATCGAGGTACCTGGACCGAGAGCTCGCGGCACGAGACTTTCTGGTAATTCGTCCGGAAACAGCTGCGGCGCCAAACTCTTGAGATCATACCCGAGATGCGATAGCCATGATATGTGATCTGAAAAATTAAAATGCATCAAGTAAACTTCGTGTAAAGTTAGTATAAATTAATTCAGTAATAATGGTGAATTTACCAGTTGGTTGATTTGGCCTATCTGTGTGCCTGACATCAATCGGATCGTTTCCATTAAATCTATATAGATGTAAATGCGTCGGCTTGTCTATACGATCCAGAACGTTCTCCCAGAGCGGCGACATCCACTGACCTATCAGTGGATCATATACCTTACCGTTTGGCATGTGAACTAGTGATGTGACCTATAAATTCAATTAAAGATGTCAAATATTTTTCTCTCCGTTCCTTTTATTTCACAAACTCTCTCTCTCTCTCTTTCTTTCTGATGTGTACATAAATGACATACTATATATTACAATTTAAGTCAGATAAAGTTAAAAAACGCGAAAATGGTAAAATTCTCATTTTTACCTGATCAAGAAGTCCGCCGCAGAAATCAACCGGTAAATAAAGATATGGATTAGAGTCGTAAACGATGTGACCGTAAGGCGATCGCATAATTTCCCTAATGCCTTCTCCGTATTGATTGAAGATCATGATAGGCGTGCCGCATTGGTCGGTAGCAATGTAGTATTTGTGCCGATACACTTGTGCGTATATAAGATGTCCTCTGTCATCGTACACGAGCGACATCAGTTTGCCGTCGCGCGGACTGTATATCTGACTCACTTCGTGCGGACGTTTCTGATTGTTGTAGAAAAATTGCGTAACGTTGCCGTAATTGTCCTTCCTTGTAGCCAGACGATCTAGATGATCGTAATAGTAACGCACGTCGAAGCGGCCGCGTTTAGTAGCACGCACGAGAAGACCCTTGGCGTTGTAATTGAATCTCTCTTCTCTTGCGTTCTGCACCACCAGACCTCTATTGTCGTACTTGTATAATCCCTCGCCGAACTTGACTATTCGGTCCATACTGTTGTACTCCATTGGAATCGTGTTACCTCGATAGGTGAGCGACAGCATGTTGCCATTGTCGTCATATTTGAAACCCCAAGGTTCCTGTGCTTCTACACCGGTCAGTTGACCATCGCAGTCCCATGTGTAGTTCTTCACATTAGTGTACGTATTGACAGCGACATTCCGCGTGTACGTTCTTGTTTGATTGATGCGTCCGCGCGAATCGTGTGTAAATTCCATCCTGAACACTTGCATTCGATGGATCGTTACTGTAACTTGAGTTTCTAAAAATCTGTCGTCCGTGGTGCGCGAGAATAGCGCAGTGCCGTCGAACACGGTTGTTTCGTTTAGCTGTGGTCTTGTCACCTTAAACTGGCCGATTTGCTCTAGCATACCCGACCTCGGACTGTAAGCCATAGTATGTGGCGGCAGTGTCTGTCCGCCTATTCTACCTTGCACGGCGATTAATCGAAGGTTCGAATCGTATTCAAAAGTGAATTTAGCGTTGCTCAAGCCAGTCTTAGCGCCAAAATCAATGCGCTCCTCCACCAAGAGCCCCGCGCTATATTGATAATCCCATTTGTATTCTACATCTCTCTCGGAATGTATCACTTCGGACGGCAGTCCGCTCTCGGTGTATCTAATCTCGCTCTTACCGTCGCCGTGAACGATTTCCGCAAGCTGGCCCGACGTGTGATATCTGTAGACGATTCGAGCTCCGTCTCCTGGAAATACGGTCTGCAGCAAGTTTCGGTCGTGACTGTAATGCTGGAGGTAAGCCCTTGTACTGCCTGGTGGTGTATATGTCACCCTGAGAAAACCGAGAGAAGCCTGACAAGAGAAGGAATGTTTGGTTTGTGACGGTAGAATAATGTGTCGTAATCCGCCGTCATCGTCGTACTGTAACGAAAATTCTCGCTTGCTGGCGAGCGTAATCTTCGACAGCATGTTGAAGTCGTTGTAGGTGTACTGTTTCGTACCATCCTTGCTCGTAATTTCTGCCAGCTGTCCGTGTCGATCATAACCGTATAGCTCGTCGGAAGCACCCCATTTCCAACTCACGATCCTGTTGTATCGATCGTAAGTGATGCTGAGGTTGTGACCATGTTCGTGCGGTTGCCAGACTAAAGGCTGGCCATTTAGATCAAAGGTCACCGTTAGCAGAGGAGTATCCGCTTTGTCATAGAACGTCTCACGACTGAATGCCTGCTCAAATTCGACGCTTATCACTCGTGTGTCATTCACCCAAATCCCCCGGTTGAGCGTTTCCTGACGTTGACTAACATCTCCGATTAGATTATACGTCGTTGTCATAGTGTTTGTTAGTTCACCGAGAGACATCAATTGATAACTCCACATAGGCAGCATCTCCGCTTCCACTGGCAAAGACGCTTCGAGCAGTGGATGCTTTGTTGTAGCCGCGCTTAGTAGTCTGCCGCCTCCAGGTAGAAATACTTCCAGACTACTGTTTGTAAACGCGATTGCTTTCAGAAGTTTAGTGCCTGTAAAATTATGAATTTACTAAGCATGTTATTAAATTCATATTATTAATAATTAAAGAAATCTCAAAATTCAAGAATTAAAAACGTACGTACGTAACTTAATAGATAATAGATAAAATTTATTCATTTGCGCTATAATAGATTAACTATTATAGTAAAATAGATTTGAAAGATTACAAACCATCAGTAATTGTCAGCATTTTTGACTTTTCATTCTTCATCTTATATTCCACGATTCGCTGTTTATCTCCTTTTGATAAGGCTTGAAGCGGAGCCGACACTTTAACTGACAAACCTTCGTCGTCAGATAAATCTGATAATAATTTCAACTTTTCTCCTGTTGGCAATATTACATCAGTGACACGTCCCAAATTATCGTAATTATATATATACGTTTCGTCTCCCTGAAATACGTGATAACATTTTGCTTAATATTTATTCACACTACTTAACAAACTAAATACAAAATGAAGATCTTTCAACTCACTCCTGATCGACTGGTGAGTAAACCAGTAGAACCATCGTAGCTCAAAGCAATTTCTGCTCTACCACGTTCGGACAGCTTCTCCAAAAATCCGACAGCGGAGATTTTCAACTCGGATTTGTGATCCTGAGTGTTCTCAATGGAGCTGACCACGCTGCTGTAATCTCGTAGGAACTGGATTTTATTACCCGCGCTGTCCGTCACCGTGGACAATTTGCCGAAGCTCGTATTCTTGCTATACAAGAAAGAGTAAAGAGGCTTTCCGGACGTCAAGTCTTTCGTGGATATGTGTTGCCCGTAACGATTGAACACATAGATCTCGTTCGAGGGCGGGAATGGAATACGGAACTCTCCGTTCTCATCGTGGTTCGGAAGATAAGGTTGAAGTGCCAGGATGTGAAGGCTACCCTGATCAGCTACATGTAGAACACCGTCCGGCGAAACCGCTAGAGCGGATATAGTAGTGAACTTGGCGTTTGACGACAGCAGTGTCTCAGTACTGCTTGTATCGTCTGTACAGGTGCATGTATCCATATCCTTGGTGCTAGGTGTAGTATTATTACATTCGCATTGGCCGCGCAGTCTCTCCTGCTGCTGACCGGCAAAGTGCGACATTTTCCCAGAAGAATCAACGACTCTGATGGAATTGACTCGATGAGAATCACGATCAGCAATGTATAATTCACCGGTTGGACTAAAACTGACGGCCAACACCGATCCCAACACTTCGTCCGATTTCTTCGAGTTCGTCGTCACCGACGAGTTCAATTTCAGCAATTCTCCGTTAGCATTGCTATTGCTGTTCGCGCTGCTAGTACAGTGAAGAGGTGTGCCAGCAACCACGCGCACTTTCAGATCGCTGGTAAGCTTCAAAACGAGTCTGTCGTCAATGAAATGAAGAGATCCGTCCAGTGGACTTAGAGTCAGTCCGGTCGGCCATTGTAACTGAGCTTGGTGTGCGGGAATGGCTCCGATGCAAGGCGCAGGTGACCAATGATTGTGATGACCATGATGTCCTACGAGAGTATGTATAATACCTCGAGGATCGACGGCGCGAATGTTAGTGCCATCGGCAATGTACATCGTTTTGTCGGCCGCAATGGCGATTCCTGTAGATCATAAGCTTTCTTAGGATTTGTAACTTTGTGAATTATCATTTTATGATATCATCGTTTTTCGGAAAGAAAGATATCACTCAAAATTGTTTAAGTGTTTTTTTGAAAAAGCGGATAGTTTGTTCTTACCTTTAGGATGAGCCAGTTTCGCATTGATGGCCGGACCTTCGTCGCCGCAGTGTCCTTCGTCACCTGGAATACATCTCTCGCCGCTCCCGACAACGGCCTCGATATTGATGCTGGGATCTTGAACATCATCCAACGACAGAGCCTTCAATATTTGATGCTTTTCCGGATCGCTAATGTACAAGTGTCCGTCAGCCGGAGAGATGCACAGATAATACTGATACGACACTTGAGTCGCGCTGCAAGAGATTCATTTGAAATTTATGTAGTTACTCGTTCGCTTCATGTATTGCGAATTCTGTTATATAACGTATAATTACCTCAAAATCAGAACAGTGTAAACTTTTCCTTCGGGCGTGATTCTGCGCACCAGATTGAAGTCTCCGACGTATATGCTACCGTCGGGTCCGCTGGCGAGAGCCACTGGCGTCAGGAGTTTAGCGTCCTTGGCGAGACCGTCGCAGTTCTGACACACCAAGCTCCTCCGCATACCAGTGCCCATCACCACCTTCACTGTGCGCGGATATTGCTTGAAATGCAGAGTGGAACCGTCGCCTTTCTGCAGGATTCCCTCGTGAAAGTTATAATGGTGATGGATGTCGAGTCCCCAGCCGCCTATATCGGAAATGTCAACGTCGAATCCTTGCAAAGTAGCCGTCTGCGTCTCCCAAATCACGGACGGACAAGTGGAATGCTGGTAGCCGATCGAGATTCTCGCTTGCGCCACACCGTACACCTTCTGCTTGTAAACATTTCGCTTGTTCCAGGCGAATGTATGCGTCAGATTCGGATCAGCTTCATACGTTTTCGTGTGAAGCGAGCCTTCGATCTCCACATGCACGTGCACGTGCGTCAGCGATTTCGGAATGAACGATCCAGTCAGTTGCATTCTCACGGTAGAAAGGTAGCCCGCAGCCTGGCTGCTTTGATACATCAAGTGAAGATTCGAGCCCGGAATAGCGATGCTTTCCTGCACAATCTGCAAGCGCGGTGTTCAACGTCCCGTTAAACCGATCACACAGCGCGCTATCATTTTCGTTGTAAATAATATTATTCGGTGTTTCGCGACTCTCGATTTTTCTGTGCAATTCTTTTATTGGCGTTTCACGCAACGCTTATTCCAGAATCTTATTACGCTTGCCACGCTCTGATATTTCGTTTTTGCTTGTACAGCAGTAATATGCGCGGCTGTAGTTTTTGATTTGCAATTTATTACGGCAATTTACATTAAATGGAAAATTAGAAATTCACCTGACTCTCGGCAAAGACCAAACTCTTTCCGGGTAAACCGCCAACCTTCTCCGGCATCCACGTGCTCACGATGATAGGTCGTAATGTCTCGTGATCGTGTTCCAAGCACGGGCCGTGCTCACTAAAGAGCCCCATCGAAATCCCTGGGAAGCCTATTATATTGTATTCTATAAATGATAAGGAACTCAAAAACGCATATAACACTCATGGGACGGAACAAAGACGTTACACGTTGAAACGAGGTGCTTTGTGACGATGTGGATAACAATGAAACGTGAGGAGAAAAAAGCGATAATAAATTACGTACATTCTTTTTTTTAATATGAAATTTTTTGCAAAAAAATCTGTATCCGCTTCTTTTGTTATCCTTCCTTTTCCAACGCGCGCAGAGTTCGATTTCAAGTGATCGAGCACGTACGCGCGTTTATCGAAACGTTTGTGGTGTTAATGGGTAACACGATCCGACACGTAACACGATGAGAGATATATGTACTGAACCCCGGCTGATAGAAAACAACAAAAACTGCAGTAATACATGTCCGTGGTGTCGATGCTTACCCACTGCCGGGCTCGGTGGCTGGTTAGATTTATAAGACTCGCCCTCCTTGCTGAGGATCATTATAACGGGCGGCAGAACGACGATCTGATTCCATGGTACGAAGACGGTTCTCGTGAGCGGTTTGAAGGGACTGCGCTGGAATTGAAGCGTCACGGCGCCTCCGCCATTGACCAGGACGTCGAACCTGATCAGAGTACGTAAATACGTAGTAAATGCATTTCGTACCCCGGTTCCCGATATTACATAAGAATCCGACGTAGACCGATCAATATAGTGCGCTCCCTCTATCCGAGAATCAATGACCGACGAGTCTACCCCTAGAGTTGGAATGCGTGTTTCGAAGACTTTTTCAATTCGTCTGATTAATTTTCCAAGTATGATGTTGAGTAATCTCCATTACTGTACAAATGAAAAATATTACAAATTTCGTTTTTCTTCTACACCGGCGAACAATATAATTTCAGTCGCAGCAAACAGCAGAAATGTTTCTACTTGTTTATATAAATGTTCTATCATTTTGCTTTTATAGTATTGAAAGTTTTGAAAGATCTTTAGTTAGCAAGAAATATAGCAAATGTGTCATCAAATATATTTTAATTATCAAATTACTATCTATTTTTCTTGAAGTATCACTAATGTGTGCAATTTTAAAACTTCTTTGTGGAATTATTACGATTACGCGTTCTACTTATCGACGCGAACAATAAACAAAGTAAATTTTTATTTTTAATTGTAGTTCGCAATTCTTTCTCTTCAGACCATAATACCGTTCGTTATTTAAGTTTGTGCTCAGATTTAAAAATGCGCTGTGAGATTTAATGAAGTAATATCCTTCCTCATATAAAATTACTGACTTTTTCTCTCTCTCTCTCTCTCTCTCTTAGATTAACGCTTCTTTTCTCCTTGAGAACTATTTATAGAATAATCTTCTTAAAGATACAAGACAGTCATTTTCTGGAGCTAATTAAAATATGCCGTGTAAAAAAGTACTCTCCTGTATTGAAATTAGTATGAATGCTATTGTTTACTTCTTTTCTAATAACTGATCAGTATTAGTGTGCTGATAACAATTAAAAAACAATATTAAATCAAGATTCACGGCGTAAACAAAAAGAAGTTTGTATTAAAACGCGATCAGAACATAGTATCGCGCTAAAAAATTCGTTTAAACTGTAACGCGCTGTAACGATATCCTAATTAAAGATGTATCAATGAATAAAATAACACGTATGCGCTTATTATTTTATATTTATGATAATCACGGATATAGGCGTGCTATTCTGGTCGTTACATTAATGTGAATTACATCAGGGAAGAATATGCCCGAAACAAACTTTCGTAACGAGTAAATTCGATCGATATATATGCGAACACACTTCGACGAGCCGACAGCGCGAACATACCATGAGAGAGAGAGAGAGCGAGAGACAGCCATGGACATGAAGCGTGATATATACGGAGGTTTGCACGGAGTAATTAGTAAGCTTTCGACATCATTAGCTCGGGCTTTGATGTGGTCTGGTATCCCAACTCCTCCGCTTTCCTGTTTCAGAATTATTCTCGCCAGAATTACTGTATATATCCTGAATATAGTCGTTCTCTCCTACACCACCATCTGCCCTTCCCTTTTCATTACAATGCAGCCTTGATACTATCGTGCAGAACGTCCAGCTTTGCCACGTACATGTCGTGCCCATCATGTGCAAATGCTAATGTGACGAAGACGACAAGGACGACGACGACGACGACGACGACAACGACAACGCGTATATTCGTTTCTACATTGTAAACGGATGTAACGACGTGACTCTCTCTCTCTCTTTCTCTTTTTTCTCTATCATTAATAATACATTATCTAGATAGCTCACAATCTCTACTTATTTTACGCACGAACTCGTATACTCAAGAATAATTAGCAAGTAACAAATGAGAAATTGAAATATGTTCTTGAATATTCTCAGAGTGCAATATAGTGTAATGCGTATATAATCTGGATTATATACGCGTGCGTGATAAACGTCATTTACGTTATGGATGTCCGTCATAATCGTGTAAATCCCTCTTTCAAAATAATATTATATCGCGGTAATAACTACATCAGCTTAAAATATGAACTGCATAATTGCGTCTATACGCGCATATTAGTAAATTATTAATACAAATTATTTTATTGATACATTTTATTGATTGTAGTAAAAAAACTCGGAGAAAAGAATGCGCACTTTTATGTGGAATAATCACTGATGTCATCTTTATGGATTCTTAAACTTACTTCTCAATGAATACATCAACTCAGGGGCACCATCTTA
>QVOA01015615.1:0-18462 GCA_014825685.1 Pseudomyrmex cubaensis
GTCTTTCTTACATGAGTTGCAAATCTAGCATCCTGTAGGATTTTTAGGATTGAAATCTCAATTCAAAAAATTCACTTGTAAAAATTTACGTTATATGTGTATACATATATATATATAGATACACGTACAGTTTCCGCTCAACATCCTGGGAACGGCTCGTATCGACCTTATATATTTCTTAATTTTTTTTTCATTGCACAAGTAGTCACTACTGTTATCTTTCGCTGTACTTGATATAATAAATAAATAAAGAAAGAAAGAAAGAAAGAAAGAAAGAAATATACACACACATACACAATACATATGTACATATGTACAAAACACTAAGAGTACCCACTCTATATGTTTCTTCTTTTTCATAATTAATGAATTTATTTTGAACTTACCATTTTAAATTCATAATATTTTAAGTAAAATTTTTTTTTAAAGATTCTGATTTATTTCAGCTAACGGTTATATTGTTTTTAACGTGATCTATAAACAGACCGTTTTTATTCACTTTTCCTATAGTATTGTCAGTCAAATAATATTGCAAAAATTTTTTAATGTCGTATGATTCAGTATTTATGTTGGGTCGCATGCCGCGTTGGAACTTGTACTTGAAATGTTGTTCTCCAACATCGTAATAAGCGTCTTTTTCGAATGTGTGTCTCTTCTTTGCGCACAAGTTTAACATAGTTTTATTGTAGTAAATACACAAATGTAAACGTGACGCTCGGAGAAATAAAGTCGGCGATTAAGAGCAATAAGAATGAGAATAGGGAAGACACAGAGAGAGAAAGAGAGAGAAAAGACAAAACGATGGCGGCATCAATGCTGTCTCGAGAGAAGAATCGCGAAGTCGCGAAGAACCGCCACGACGTTGCACATGGCAACTCCCAAGGAAGATCAATATCTCCGCCAATCGTATTTCTTTCTTGACTACGGCATAGTGTCTCTGTGGTTGCCCGATATAACCCGATCTTTCTTTCCTCGTCGTCCATTTTTCTCTAACCATCCCTTTCACTTACATCTGTCCTAAAATGAGACGAGAGCACTCTCTTTTACGTTTCTTAGCTAAATGTGTTTGTTTTCTCAATATGCTTGAAAGAGATATTAGGTCATGATTGATATATTAATCGTGAGAGAATAATATTCAGTAATAAAAAACGAGAAATGCGCAATTGAAATATTGCATTATTTTATATCATTCTCTCAACTTGATATTGACAATAAAAATAAAACTCTACATTTTATTTCACAGGGTGTTTTTGGAACTGTATCAGTGTGATTATATGTCTCTATTAAGCTAAATAAATGGCTTTTCGAAGATCAAAAAATAATCGATGCAAATATCATACGCGTTAGTCAAAACTGTCAAAGAAAAATGTTTTTAGTTACAAAAAGTGAAAGCGATATATATATATATATATATATATATATATATAATAAATAAATCTTACTTATGATGAAAACATTTACTTTTGACTCACTGGTTACGGAGAACGGATATATTACGATAGTTATAACAACTTATAATAACATTACCAAGTGATACATATACCTGAATTTGGTTTGGATTATGAATGTATGCCAGTTTATTATTTTTCCCTTTTTCTAAAAAAAAACAAAAAAAACAAAAAACAAAAAATAAAAAAAAATAAAAAAATAACCAATCACATACTTTTTAGTAGTTGTGTATGCGCACTAGATTGCAAACTTTATTAATTAAAATAAACTTTTATATTTCTCGCTGTATTGTGTGAATATTCGTAAAATTAAATGGGATTAGTCTTTCCAATGCAAATACATGCAAAATTAAAACCGCGAACATTGTTATAGAGTCGGCACTTATCTGTCTGACTTAAAAAATTAATATTTAGTAAGTAATTATCATCAAAGATAAGAAGAAAAAAAGAGGAAAAACTTCAATAAATTACACAATATAGTGTAAAATCTATCTTATTCAAGACTACATATTTGCAAATAGAAAATTGTGTAATTTAAACGAGATTTACACTCATAATTGAGAGATTGCGGTTTAAACATATTCAGATAAAAAGAAATAAAGATTAATCAATTACTTTTGTTCAAACAACTAGTCGATGATGTAGATAAACGCAATTGAAAAAAAAGTGAATTACAATGAACGCACGCATGACAGCAGCAAAATTAAATTGTCTTCTCTGAAAAATCTTGGCACATTCGGCAGCGGAGCGAGGAGAGGTGTATCGGGCCGCAGAGAATATAAATTGCTTGTCTTATACCAACCCTTCTATCGTCATATTCTCTTTCGCTCGTTATCGGTAGGCTCGTAACAGACTGAATACGATGCGCCACTATTATTTGCATCTTCCTGTAGCGCACAGACAAGTAGGAATTTACATACTTTGTACGTGCAAAAGCAGCGGTTGTGTTCTTAGTTGGGGCGTAAATGCAAATTTTCCGATCACATAGTGCGCATGGCAACGGAGACCATGCTTTTGTTTTCGTCGTACTGCGCCGTAACTCAAGCATACGAGACCTCATCACAGCTCTAAAGCGTCATGGATAATTTTGCAATGTCGGAAAACAGCAATACTTTTGACTTTAAAAAAAATAACAATATAAGCTGAAATTCGAATCTTTCGAAAATATATTGAGAAAATTGACATTTTTCATTCTTACGCAAATTCCAAAGTATATATATTAGGTATCAAAGTACGCACATAAATTTTCTATCATATGCATATAAAGAAATTATAGAAGAAAAAAGTTTATAGTCTAGTTTATTTTTTCAAATTAAGGCACTTCTCAATGTACAAAGTATGACTTTATAGCCATACTTTTTACAACTAATTATATTCTCTTCTATTATAATTTGAAACAACATTATCTAGATTTATCTACATTTTGTAACATATATCGTGTCAATCAATCATCGAATATTAATTAGTTTGATATTTTAAGAGTCACTCTCTCATTCTTCCTTCTCTCTTTTTATTCTGTCTTTGTATCGCAGAATTTAGTATTGTAAGAAGAAATCATATAAATTTTATATATGTAACAAAACAAAGCAATATAATATTCTGTAAAAAAATTAAAATAAAAATAAAAGCAGAAGTATTTTGAAACAAACATCAGGGATATAAAAATCTTTGGAAGTAAAGCTCAAAACTTATAAACCGCATATTTTCCGAACTTCTATATCTGTGAACGATAAACAACTAAGTGTTTTCTGTTACTTTTAAGAGTTACTTTTTTCTTATATTAGAAGATAAAAGTTTTATTCGGTGGGATTTGTAGTCGTAATATGTACATTTTGTAAATTGTATATGTGTGCAAAAAATATTTGCTTAACAAATATTTCTTTTCTTGGTAGAATTGAATAATACTTTTTTTTTTAGGCAAAAATAAAGATAGCTGCGCGCGCAAAGAAGAAGCTCAAATATCTACGCTTATCTAAACTTGTAAATAACTTTTAATTCTGACGCAAAGAGCATTTCAATATCTGTAGTTTTAATTGATGAGAGAACTGAATCCACATGGAAAAAAAAGATAACAAAAAAAAGGAAATTTCTGGCTTAACATGCTCAAAAAGTTTAACGTTGATGATTCGAAAACTCATTATAATAGCTCGTAATTCTGAAATAGTTTTTGTTTGATCTAAACATAGTGAGGGGCTGGCTAGATCCACCGAGATGTTGCGTTTTATACTACGGAAATAATGAACAGTTTTCGAGACCGAATACTGCAGCAGTTAATTACTCAGCTGGCTAGATAAGAATAAACGTTTCTCTACTCTCTTTCTCTTGTGCTTTTAGACACAAACGTAAAGTGCTAGTTAGGTAGCTTGTAGCGAGCTTTATTCCGAAAGTTGAGATGTCATAAAACAGAGTAGAATTGTACCACTGTTTAACTTTACGACATTAAAAAAATCTCGTAATAGAAGAACTTTTAATTCTCAAAACATCAATCTTTAAAAATTTGCTTGTATCTTAAGCTGTACAGTAATCTACACATACGTATTACAAAATACGAATATATTTTTATATATTGTTCATTCTATATGTTAATTTAAAAAAATTAATTGTGCACGGTATTTTATTTTATTAAATGATAACACATCAAAACTATACATTTGAGATGTATATATTGAGTCGTATACACTTTCTGAAGTATATGTTTATTAAATATTTTTGAAGATAAACTCAAGTAAAACTGTATTGGAAGTTTACCTTCGAGCCAGTCTCTAGCATGAAAAGTAGTAATATCAAGAAAACGGAGAATATAAAAGACAAAGAGAAAAAAAGCAGTCGGTCTCACTCACGTAATCATCTCATTAATCACTAGAGACGTTTTAATTACAATGCCGCATTCAATTTGTAGTTTTCTGAGCGTCGAATGCAACGTGCAAATGTAATTTCAATTTACATGAGTGCAACACAGCTTATCAGGCTCACCATAGCGCAATATAGACGGTAATCGCGTAATCGAATCATCGTAAATTTACTTAAATTACTTTTTTTACGTTCGACAATTGCTTGTTACTGAGTAACGGGTAAACGTTAGCGATATATCTCTCATCTACCCTTTAAATTGCTATTTAAACGAACAACTCGATGACACGCAAAGATTAGATGCAGTGAGTAGCATTTTGCGTTTATTACATACATTATTACTTAATGGATTATACGAATAAGACACAATACTGCATCGCTATTAATATGATTAAAATGACTTCAATAATGTGCGGGAGAACATTATTAGGACTAATAAATTGATATTGCAACTTTGATAATTACTGTAAACATAAGTAATCGCTTAATTTGCAAGTTCATTTTACTTAATTGATTATTAAATAGCACAGTATTTTTTGTGTCACCTCGATTACACAAGTTTATTTTTTATTATACTCGTCGATGATATCGGAATTTCTTTTTTTGATCTGATGTCTGAGATTTACACTTGGATGAGATTTACTCAAAATCTTATGTAAAAAGTTAGAAAAATTAATAGATTTATTTGGACCATTATTACGATTGTGCGATTACGGTGGTATCTCTTATGTGTGTGATGCCGTTGCAAGAAGTGTCCACTTTGATTGTAATTAACAGTTTAAATCTATTATAGTAAAAGTTGGCTTGCTCTCTCTGACGATATTCTGGTAGATACATGTAACTTATTATTGCTGAGACGCAAGCATGAACTTTAGTCATTCACTAAAATACAAGTTTATGTATCTCAGTCACGTATATGTATATTTTCTTCATTTATATTCTGCAACGATACTTTTTTGTTCTATATACGTTATTGATTATTCTAATTAGATAGTTGTATGTAGATTTAATATGTGCAACGTGTACTATCTTTGATATATCTAATTAAGAAATCTCTCTTTCTTTTTTTTTTATGCATATATATATATATATATATATTTATATATTTATGTGTATATGTATATATTATATTTAAAGGGATACACACGATTCAAGTCGTTACGATACCAGTAGATTAAATATAACATACTCATAGAACTAGTTTCCGAACTGGTTAGTTGTTATACTCTTCCACTGAGTAATTAATTCCACCTCTAGATTTGAGCAAAACTCATCTCTGCGTTTATACAACTGATAACAAAGATTCAGAAGAAAAACATGAACAACATTTATATATCTTCCGAATATAATTGTCTTTCATATAACTTGATTTTAAATTTAACTAAAGTAAGTTGAGATAAAATTAAATTGAAGAAATATGCGCGCGCGTATGTGTGCGTGCGTGCGTGTGTATAGTGCGAAAATTGTACTGAAAATTCTCGTCTCACTTACTCAAGGATGAAAAATATCATCGCTTAGATTGTCAGCAACGCTCGATGCTGCCAATGTTCGGAGAGACGTGACCCAAACCTTAATTTATCGGGTCGTGAATGCAAGCATGATTGGAATTTTTAAAACTCTCGGAATCTCACGGCAATTGCAGTTCCCGTTGCGAGAGACTTTGCACATTTGAAAATCATACCGAGTTTGCTGATTCACAGCAAAGTTGCAGGATTTTGACCTGTTTTTTTTTTTTTTTGTTTTTATCAAGAATCATCGCCTCTTCAATTTGACGATTACATTATTCAGAATATACAACATTTTTATAAAATAAATCGTAATAATCTCGAACAGAATGTTTTTGCGACATCACTTTATATGTTGCGCAAATTTGATTATATTCTTATACGTTCGAGATTTGTCTCCTTATCAAAATATATAATCTAAAAAACGAATTTGTAATTTTTTCCATCTTAAATTTTTTTTTATAAATAAGAAAGAAAAAAGGAGTTACTCTTTGTTACAAAGAAAGAAATTTCGACTTCTAAAGGTTTTAGAATTTGGTATCTCTGAACTATGCTGTGACGAAAGACTCTTAGGCACGTGTGCACGGGTTAAGTGCTTTCTATCTCATTACTGTAGGCTACAGTGTCGCCATAAGTGAGACATTGAATATATATGGGCGCGAGGACCTTCGTATCTCCTTAGAGACCTTTATTCAACTTGGACTTACTGTGTAATAGAGATCGCATAAATATGCTGTATACAACAAAGTCAACTTAGTCGTCGATATCTTGAGATCATCTCTTTCGTCGACTTTATCGTTTTAGTTTTTTAATATCAGACTATCAAGAGTGTTGTTTTTCTTATTAAAATATCAACATTTTTAAATCTTATAACTGGATGTATGTTTTCTCACTTAGTAAGATGTAACACATTAAGATGACCATGTATAGATATACTGATTATTATCAAGAAATATACGTATGTTGTAATATCTTATTACCATATCATAGATTTTTTCAAAAAGAAAGAATTTAGAGTGTTGAACTTAGAAAAAAAAATTTGTAAAATTTGTCTATGTTAAGTTTTATTAATTACTATAAAGTAAGAAGTAAATTAAAGAGACGAGAGTGTTATATTTAAATAATACAAAGTGTTTGTGCGTATGTGTATAAGTAGCATGCGTATATCGCATCATGTTAGTGTATACATACGTATTTAATAACTTCCACTTTACTCGGTCGTGATGATCACTATATCGCATCTTTGACTATGATATAATTTAGAAAGGTTTTCAATGTCTCATCATCAAACTTCTTTAAGTAATTGTGTGTGGCAAGGTAATAAACAGTACAACGTAAATTAAAAAAAGTATTGTGATTTGATAAATTAAATAATTTTTTTGTAAAATTAATTTTTCTCTCCAAACCTAACTATTGAAATGTATATGCACATTTCTCCATATTTTCAACAAGTTTTAAATTTTCCAATATCTTAATTCTATTATTAGTAATCCTTAACAGTTATCTCAACTTTTTGCATTTTTCTTTAGACTAATCAGAATTGAAAAAAATATCAATATAAAACATTAGGCAGTAAGTAATGATCTTCGATAATTATTCCTTTGAGTAAATGTTAGAGCAATGAATAACTCGCTACTATACTTTGTGTCTAGATCGACAAGTAGATACGAATGAGTGATGCCTTTCGAGCAAACAGCTTTTATACATATGTAGTTACTTGTCACTTTGTCTTTGTTCTAAGTATGATGACTTACGTGTGTAATAGGTTACACAAACGCAGTTCTATTCTTTCCATCGGAGAATCGACACGTCTTCATTCTTTAATAATACCAATTATGTGCACGTATTTGATTGTTAAGAATGATTAATAAATTTTACAAAAATAAGCGTTACTCGTAATATTTATGCATAAATAAGTTATAGTTATGTATATAACTGTATTCAAAAATAAGTCATATACATATATGTATAACTTCACACATTGTGTATTGTGTTTACATGTTGCTCATCAGCTATAGTATTCAGTTGTGAATTCACGAATTTCAGGGGTGCGACGTATCATGCTGTTCTTCAAATGTTTTACTCCTGTAAGTATATTGTATAAAGAGTGAAAGACTCAAAGCATAGCACGCAATTACATTATACATATACATATATATATATATATATATATATATATATATATATACACGTGTGTATATAATATCTATATTGCACATAACTGCAAAATGTTAATTTTCTTTCGGAAAGGAAAAAAACAAATTTGTGAAATGCACACTTGCACTCGTGTCTGCTTTGCAAAAATATGATTCTGTATCCAGATATGCATACTTACACCACACGTTTTTTTTCATTAGACTTGAGCAACTCATCATTGTTTTGTAAAGATGTATGTAAAAACTCGTTATATCAATAGTTGTGTAGCATCTTGACATTTTTTCAATATTATGTTTTCGGCACTGTTTCAACAAGCAAATATGTTAAAGTAGATTAAGATTTTAACAATAAATATTTTAACTTTCGTGTCTCTGTTCGTGTCAATGTTCATTCTTGACAAAGCGAGGCAAACTATACGATGGAAATCTCTAATTAATTTTGCAGAAACGATAGAAACTTAGCTTATCATAGTTCGCCAAGTCTGAGTCAAGCTGATGCCATTTAATTAGAAATTCGCGATGTGAAATGTCGTTATTTTGTTTGTGTTAGTTGTGGCAGTATTTACTCATATTCACAACAACACTCAAAATGCACAATTGTGACCAAACTTGTTTCGTTTACAACGTGCTTTCCATATCATCGAATACATTCGATAGTCATGTATAAAACATTTTATACAATTGTCTCAGATATTTTATCACTATTAATATTTTATAAATAAAATTACATTAAGTTTCTCTTATCAATTTGGAAAGTATATCTATGAATATCGATATGTACAATTTGATTTTTGTTTGTATTAAGAATTAAGAAATAGTTTCTTAAATATCGCATTTAAAATCTCTTTTGACAAAATTTAATTTAATTTAATTATAGCAATTTTGCTGTTTTGTTATGTAATCTTGTTATATAATATTAATAATAGTTGTTATGTAATACATCAGTAATAGTTTTGCTCTATTTCTGGTGATGAGAGAAAGTTTTGAGAAATATCTCAAATTAGTCAAAGAACGAAATTATTTTTATTAGAGATGTTCTGATATTCTGAAGCATTTCAGCCCATACGCGATAGTATTATATTATTTGCTTCGCTACAGTAACTGTACTGTTGACTCATGTCAAAAGTTGAGAATCAAATCAATTTATTAATTCAGCATTGAAACCAATACATTATTTTTTTAAATTCTTTTCTTAATTTTATTTCAAGTTGAATAATATTCAAATAAATAATAAAAGTGATTTTGTTTATAACAGCTAAATATATTTTATTATTTTTTATATTACACACAACTCAAACAACATTAATTAAAGAATAGAAGATTATAAAACAAATATAAATTAAAAAATTATTAAAAAATTTATCTAAAAAAATCTTTTATAGTTTTTTATAATTTTTTATTTTACACAGTATGAAATACTTTCTATTATTTAAATCTATTATATAAACAGACAATAAAGAGAGTGAAAAAGAAAGAGAGAGAGAGAGAATGCGCACTTTTTGATAGAGGAATATATGTACACTTATTATATTAGATTTAAGAATTACATTCTGATAAACTAATAAATACTTACCAGTGTTATTAATCGTTAAAGTAATGTCACATATATGCGGGTATATTGCAAGAGGCAGATATTAAATGATGAATATAGAAAATTTTATTCGCAATTTATCTGTCTATGTAGTTGACGTGTGATTTTTGCACGTGTCGTGTGAGAAAAACTTTCCAACGATGATCGATGTTACGACCTCTCGTAATAAAATTCCTGCTACTATGGAAACAGCATTTAATGTGCCCACCGCTTCTAGTGATATGGAAGCAGTGGCGTGACTCGTCGGTCATATGACTGTTCCGTTTTCATGAACGTCGAGATGAATATACAACTGAATACGAGTCTACGAGATAATTTTTTAAGGGAAGAGAAGAGAAAAACGGATCTTTTTGACAACTTAAATTCTCTGAGAAGTAAATACTACAGATCACTCTCGTACGAATGTGTTCTTAATATCTTAATATTGTTATATAAAATCAAAGTTTTTCTCAATAATTTGAAACAAGTGTATCAAAAAAAAAAAATATATATATATATAAGTAAATATTTTTGTTGAAGAAAAATAACGAAATGTTTTAAATGATTTCAGAAAAATGTAGAAGAAAAATATTCAGTAGTTTTTGTATATTTTTTATGTATTACATTTAATTGTGATAATTACGATAGAGGAGAAAGGAAATAATTTGCAATTTTTCTCGTTCTTTATTCGCACCGAGAGAAAAAAAGAGCTCTGGCGTAAGAGTGATACGGTTAAGTTTAGTCATTTCTCGAAAGTAGCGCGGAGAGAAATAAGTACGCTTGAAGTTCGTAAAACGCATTTGTAGGCGAATTTACAAAGAAAGAAATAGACGCAAAAGTGGATACCGTGTAGTTAATGCAGCGTGTGAAAAGAACGAAAAGAGGAAGCGAGCTTTGTGTAAATCTGAATGCGCGTAGCCATTCAACTCTTCTTGTCCCGTACGAAACGAAGATTCGCGCCAAGTGTAACAGGATCGTACGATACGTTCAATTGTTCCGCGCAGATACGAACGGCGACGATAACAATGCATTCATAGCTCGTATCGGAAGATAATAATCAGCGCAGATACGATAAAGATAGAACTTACACGTAGTGAAATAATGTCGAAGTGATATATTTTCCCGAAGTTGCGTATATTAAACAGTTAGACTTTAACAAGAACTCGACTATTAAAATACAAATTTAGGCATTTTCTTTATTATAACGGCAGAAGCTTTTTTCCCTCAGGAGTACCTACATATGATACAACTTGTAAAAATTGTAGGTACATACCTTAAAAATAAAGAGCTCATTGCATTTGTATTCTAAGAAAACAAAACAAGTTTATGATTGTAAAAGATAATTTTGTAAAGATATAAATAAAAACATCTTCAACATTTTTAATTATAAATGAAAACGTTGCGTAAAAGTAAGCAATTATAAAGTTTTGATGTAATTAATAGACAGGCGTATTTAACCGAAAAAAATTTCGACTAATGATGTTGTCAGACTCTGTTCTCCGCTAATCAATGAGACATTTTAAATACAAAGCGATTGTGCGAGCACGTTTTTCATCATTAGCCCTTGTACTCGTAAACTAATTATGCAGACGGAAAGAAAGGAAGACCGATGTACATCACCACGAGGTGAATGCTGTATGTCTAGAGTGCGAATGCTCGTAAATTAACCTGGGTGATTTCGACTTGGTTTCACTAAAAGCAATGCTTTTTGTGAAACCAAAGTTTTTGTGTAAAGCCACTTTTTTTGTAAAACACAAACGTATACGTTAACAAATGTCATTTCTGTATTTATTTTTACTCTAAATCATTTACTCTAAATTAACATTTCTACTGAATTGCACTGAACAGCACACACATTGTCTTGTACTTGTTGAAAACAAGTATAAACTGTTACAAATGTCTCTCGAGATTTACGGGAATCAAAAACGAACAAGATCTTGCGAGAACGGAAAGTAATAGTTTTCAATCTCAAAACTCTCTAGGGAGAAATAGATAATTCATAGTTGAAAAAAATTGTATCTACAGTGCGTCCTAGATATTTTCTTTGATGTGTATCGAAAAATACTACGGTTTTGCGCTGTTGAAATCTTCAAAATTGATCATCTGTCTCGATATTATCTCGGTCAGTTCGCTCGAACTCGCATAAGTCGCTACGTTTCTTGATTTAACGCACACTGACTTCTGCCAACTTTTCAAGCAATCCAATTGTAACCCCATTCTCGTAGTTCACATATGAGTTGAGACGAGGCAAAACGATCGGACAAAGCTGCGTTTAAATTTTGCAGCAGATATTTTGTGTTGCATAAAAAATGTATTTAAAATATAATGTAAGAAATTTTTCAATTATATTTTGTTATGTAATTTTTACTTGTAATTTTTAAACATACTTTTGTACGCAAATTTATGAAAATATAATTTACTTGATTTTATTTTTTTTTATGTATTATTTTTTTCGTAATATTTATTAGAGCAAGTTATACACATATTATGAAGTTGTTCTATTTTCAAATGTAGAAATAAAATTATCTATTTTACTTTATGTTTTTAGAATTTATTTGTATTTGTTCATTTTTTTCTTTTTTTGCTTGAAAATTTTATAAAACAACGAGTATACATATGCAATATTTTATCGACGTGTGAAAAAGATTTTGTTCAAATATCTCGCTTCGATCCTTTCTCTCTTTCTCTCTCTCTCTCTCTTTCTCTTTTATCTTTCACTTTACATTCGCTCTACCATCCTGTCCAGAAGGATTGACGTATCGATTCCAGTAGGGTGGTGGTGCAGTCTGGCCTTCGCCACCGTGTCTGCGTGTTCCAAAAGTGCTGGCGTCGTCTGTCCCGTCGTTCTTCGTTTCCCGCGCCTATCTCCATTCTCCTCCTTCTCTTCCTTCTCCTGTTCCTTCTCGACCCTTCTTGGTTTTCTTTCTCTCGCTTTTCCGTCGCGTATTCTCTTCGTCTCAAAATCAATGAATGCTCTCGCTCGAACGCGTGACAATTCGCGGCGACAAAAGTCCATATTCTGCGAGAAATCGCCGGAATATAGGATTTTCGACCGCTATTCTACGCTAATCGATCTTGTCTCTTTAATTTAATCGGTAAGGTTTTATTTGCTTAAATTTTAACTATCGTCAACTTATCAAACAATAGCGCGACGATGCATTGAATATTATTATTGATCGTACACCTCTTCTTCCTTGTTATCGAGATACTTGGATAGTTTCTTATATCAACAGTCCGATACGAAACGGACGCATTTCTTCGACACAGAACTTGATATGTGAATGTAATATATTTTTTTTTTCGAAATGTACTATATTGTATATGAGATGCACAGACTAACGAAGTTTCCATTTTCTAAACGCGATATCGAAAAATTGAGAGAACGTTGCTATCTTTAATTAACACATTTCACGTGCAGAGAGAAATAAAAATTAGTGTTTTAAGTGGTTTAAAGTTTTTTTTCGCATACAAAGTAACAAGAATACAGTATTACTTTTGTATGATGGCTTTTGACATCTTATCGACCGTATATTTTCGGCACGTCTTTACTGGAAAAACTGAAAATTCACAAAAGTAATATTGCGAACGAGCAAACGAACAACCGATATAGTGTAAATCACATATTGAGAATGCTATAAAAGAAATGTCCGCATCTAAGAAAACAAACAAACATATTGTATTCTCCAGCTTATATATATAGATATGTAAAAGGAATCTATATCTATATCTGTAAATATAGTTGCAAAATATTGGCTTTGTTGTAACATTCGGTGATCTTATTTATCTAGAATTATATATAAATACTGCTTTATAATTTGTACATATGTGTATTTGTAAAAGAACTTGAGATGAATAAAATGAGGCACAACTTAATAGTAAAAAAAAAATATATATATATTTGATTTTAATAATGAAAAAATGTGTTGGTTAACGAAGCGGGCAGGCTCTCACAAAATTAACTCATAATTTCTTAAGATTTAGACAAATCTGTCGTTTGATCGCTTGCACTTGGCTGCTTCAACAGGTAGGCCGGCGTCATTACGGACGTTTGATGTAATCTGCCATCAGTTTTAATACACTCATAGATGTTATCTCGCTCTGCAAAGGATTAAATTATTTAAATAGTCAGCTTGAAAAGGACATTTGTCAAAAACAAACTTTTGGAAGAAATAAAATAATGTAGCGAGCGAACAATCATCAGTTTTAACAATGTATTTATACAAAAAAAAAAAAAAAAAAAATCGACGAATTGGCATAATTTCTTGAGAATCAGAGTGTCTGTTACACTATTTATTTATTTACAATTCTCGTATCTCGTCGCGTCACATCCAGGAATTCCTTGCGTTAGTTTGTATGTAGGGAATTGGACACACAATACACATGAGCACGAAGCGGTAAATCCTCTTAGAGAAGGTCTGTAGACTAATTCGTTAGAGAGAGAAGCGCAATATAGTGAATGTGTGCTATGCAGAAAGACGCGTTCGCGCTCAGTTGCAAATGAAAAAGCAATTTCCAACGCCTCCGCAATAGAAGAATGATACAGCTTTATTATATATTGTACGTTAGAACCATCGTCTATTTGTGCTGTTTGTCATTCGTTACAGATTGAATCGAAGTCTTTACTATATTTAGAAAAGCTGGACATCATTAGTTCTTTAACCTAAAAACAAAAAAATATTTTTTGCACAAGAGATATTGTAACACAAGATAATTGTAAAACATCGATAGGTATTGCATAGTTTTCAAAATTTCTATTTTATCCTCTGACAAAACTATTCAATTTCAACTTATTTCCATGTTTTTCCAATTAGTTTCAATCAAGAAAATCCTTCAAGGAAATCTCTTTCTTAAGTATTTTTAAAATTCAAGTTTTTATACATATTGATCTTACACATAAATTTGATTTCGAAAGATCAAACTATCAAAGTATCGATCACACACTCGGCCTAAATAAATGAAGAGAAATTAGCTCAATGTGAATTAATAAATGAGCTATACGATTACTGTCTGATCAGTTTGCAACCACATCATATATTATTCACGCAGAAATAATGTCATATAAATATTAGCTCTCAAGAGTGATACTGTGCGCGCGCGCGCGCGTGTATGTGTGTGTATGTATATCTATCTTGTCGTTTATATCTATGAAAAAGTTATTTTGTGATGAGTATGCTTTGATGTAGTACCTACTGATATACCGCAATGTCGAAGTAATGTGGGTTAGTAGGATCAATATTTAATAAATAAATTCAACATTTAATAAATGATATTATGGAATTTTCTGTGGCCGTGTGCGAACTTATTTTTGGACATAGCCCAAATATGTACGGTAACGCCAACCTCGAGAACATTGGTCTTCTTAACTCGTTTAGAGCGGTAGTCTTTATGATATCCCGAAGTAAAACGTATTAATTTTCCTATATAATTCATGTTTAATAAGAACTTTTCTTTGTTTTGTAGATACGAGTTTAGTTCCAGAGAAGGATTTATGCGAAATTTTCACATAAATTGGTATACAATGAGACTAACACATAAATATTACTTGTTCCAGAAAGTATGTATAATTTTGATTGTTTATTCGCTCGTTATATAAGTGACATACAATTAATTAATGTACTTTTAATTTAGATTAATTAGAAGAAAGCGAAGAGTAATTACGAGATTCTGATTGGGGCGTGGCTAATATCTAGCTGACCATTGTTTGACACGTTGCCGCCATTATCGGCGGTTGATTAATGAAATTCTGCTTTCCCTCAAAATGCTCTTCCGAACTATAAGACAACGTCGAGAACTTTCTTTGACAAATTATTTAATAACAACGTTAATGAAATATCTGTGGTTTCAACATACGATGTGTTGCTTTTCCATCCATTAATCAATTAGTATTAAAAAAATCCTGCATTTGTATGTTTTCTATATATGCTTTCTTTTTGTATACATTGTTACCGCTATCTACTAAAAAAAATATAGCTAGCATATCTAAGCAAACTATTTATAAGACATTTGAAGGAAAAAGTTTACAAACTCTGTTATTTTGTTATTAAATTCTGTCTGTAACACACAAAAAATATTTGCAAATTAAAAAAGAGATTAGCAAAGCTGTTGTTCTTCTACTTTAGAGATTGGCTAGTTCGTTAGTCATGTATTTATTGGAATTATTTAATCGGACCGTTATTCAGAGTATCTTTCACGACACGAGATTGCCTTGAAAATAACGAGGTCTTAATCGTTATTAGAAAACTCTTTGTAGATTGCAAGTGACAGCAAGAAAGGAATTCAAAAACAAAGTGACGATTTGTCGGTTCGTATTTCTGTAGGAGCGATTCAACTAATTGCGAAGTCACTAGAAGTAAGCACCGGCAGGTATTGGATTAATCAACTCGTACCGAGAGAGAATTAGGGCGCAATTGCGGTTGCAAGTTGCACAGTTTTGTTTCGTCTGTCTCCGCACCGGCACAATATCTAGATAATTGCGGAATGTCTTAGTGACCATAGCTTGCCTTTCGCACACTGCGGAAATTCAATGTTCCAGGAAGACAGAATACAACTGTGCTGCGTAGGGGATTGTTTAGCTGCAAGATCACGCAAAAAAGTTTTTTTCTCTTTATCCACGAAGTAAAACCTTCAATTGTATATATTTTGCATTTTTAAATACCTTTTCAATAACACGTGTTTAATAAGTTTTTTTTTTTTTTGAAATCTTATTTACTTTTTGAAATCTTATTTACTTATTTACTTTTTGCGATAAATAAAACGACAAGTATACAAACTACCCTTACCGAGAATCTTATTTTGCAGTATTTAATTAAAAATTCTCAGTTATCTTCTTGCATTACAAGTATTATTAAATATTTATTCTAATTTTATACCGTTTTACATGTGAAATATATAATATGTAGGAAATTGTTGAATCTGATTGAAAAATCGATTACACAAGAAGATTCGAGTGAGAGCTTTGTATGTGGCGCTGACTTCCGCCTATCTAATAGCAGCTAGTGGAAATATCGGTTTGCAGGAAACCTCTGATTGATACGTGGAAACCAATTGACACTCGTTTCGCCCTTCGGAATCGTATCTAGCACAACGCGAAATTTTCGACAAAAGCTTTTGAGAGACGGGAAGTCTCGTTTTATTTGAATTTAGTGTGCAATTTAGTTTGATATCGGTTTAATAGTTGTAATTCACGATAGAAATCACAGTTTCACAATATGTACATATCGTATTTTCTTACAAGCGCGTGATTTTATATTGATATATCTTATAATTTAGCTCAGTATCAGAAAAACACTTTTGTTGCGTAATTATCGACGAACACTCGAGAGAAAAAAAAACTAGGCGTTAACTTTGTTTTTAATGTGTCTTATTTCACAACTTTGCAATTCATTTTCGTAAAACATGAGTAAAAAATAAAGTTTATGTACAAATTGTAAGAAATATAAACTATTTCCTATACAATTTTTTATTATTTTTTTGTTTTTTTACATTAAAAAGAAAATATAGTAATTTCAAGTGATATCTGGTTGGTAATAATATATATAAATGAAGTTTGATGATTTTGTGTGTGTGTGTGTGTGTGTGTGCGCGCGCCCGCGCTCGGGTGATTGCAACGTGCTTTTCAAGCATGATACTCTGAGGAAAGAAACCTTTGTGTTACTTTTTCGTTTATAAAAGGGGAAACGCGAATTAAACAGTCAACGCATTGGGCCGCTTTTACGCATGCGAAGCGCGTGAGCAGAGTAGTACGCGTCACGCAGTGACGCGACGATCAAGTTAAAAGCGTGTCCTGCAAGTAGGAACAGCATTTAGCTTTGATGCATACCTACTGAGACGGAAAAGTAGTGACACACACACACACACACACACACACAGAGGGACAGAGGAACTTCTGCGATCGCCTACCAATACATGGTCTAACAAAGTGCGATTTTCTCTCAATTTCCGAGAAAGGTCGCTCATTTCCAGAGCATAGCTGATATGAAATTATTCAGCGATCCGTGTACCACGTGTATTCTCTTTCACTAGGGTCGGCCGACCGATTTAGACATTATTTTAATTCATCCGGAGAAAATCCGATTTAGAATTTATCTCTGCGGTATAATTTATCATTTTGCAAATTTATATCATATTCCATAAAGTGTTTAAATTTACGTGCAAAACTTGTACTTATGTTACAAGCGTTCGCCAAGTTGTTTGATCGCGCGCAGTAATCTCTAGTAATCTATTAAAAACTACTATAGAAATATATACGTCGAGGTTACGGTTGGAAGTTCATATTCTATGTTTTATTAACTACACAAGACAAACTTTTGTTGATGTGGACGAATCACTTTATGTATTTTTTTTCGGGTCAAATACACTTTATGATAACAGGCATTCTGACAGTATAACAGTGTTTAGGAGAAATGTAAGAGCAAAGTTAAATCCCATAACAACAAATTACGTCACCAATATAGACATATGTACGTACATATATGTGTGTGTTTCGAAGCTTCGTATTTCCAATCTTGTATGAAGCATTGTGTGTGCTTGCCAGTCAGAAATTTGATTCCCAGATGATTCGTGACGCACAAAAGCTTTTAGATTTCGTCGCGATGTAAAAAAATTTGCAAAACGCGGAACGTAATAGTGACTTATAAGTGAAATATTTTATTGCGATAGATAATTAATTATGCTCACACTCAATGTTCAAGACTTCAAATATTATTCACATGAGTAAGAAAACTAAAGTATTTTATTGAAATTTGTCGTCCAAATGTGTGTTTGTGGCAGAAAGTTTTGCGATAGAATAAATGTCATAATTATTCTTCATTGTACTAAACATAAGAGGGAAGGTGAAAGAGAAAGTCAGCAAGTTGAAATGAAATGAAAAAGGAAGGAGTAGTGATATATATATATATATATATATATATATATATATATATATATATATATAT
>QVOA01015616.1:0-34208 GCA_014825685.1 Pseudomyrmex cubaensis
ATAGCTGTTAAACACGTTTAATAAACGAGTATTTTATTTTTAACGGCAGACACACGTGCGTTGAAATCACCGCCCGTGCGTTGAAATCACCGCCCGCGCGTTGAAATCACCGCCCGCGCGTCGAAATCACCGAGAATCATACGAGAGGCGATTGACAAGTACCGCGAACAGCGCATAGATAGCGACAGTG
The DNA here is from genome assembly GCA_014825685.1 of Pseudomyrmex cubaensis. Classification (NCBI taxonomy): domain Eukaryota; kingdom Metazoa; phylum Arthropoda; class Insecta; order Hymenoptera; family Formicidae; genus Pseudomyrmex; species Pseudomyrmex cubaensis. The sequence goes on from QVOA01015616.1 coordinate 191, forward strand.
GTATTACATTGTTGTTATTGTTGACAAGTTTCACTCTCCAGAAAAACAAATGTTGTCGCTCATTGTCGCTGGCTCATTGTCGCACGTGTAGCGTTTGTGGTGCGACAACAGTTTGTCAACGACAACAGCAATGTGACATGTCGCCGTCTATACGCGTCGTTTCGGGACTACTTCAATCAATCTTTACTGCCTTATACATATATATCATTAACAGTGTCAAACACTTCATTCATCACTGTTCTCAAATTACACCGTCTTCGAGCGGTGTAACATCCGACATCTATCGACGAGTGTAATAAAATACCGCTTCTTCGTGGAAAGTAAATCAGGTCTTATAGATCTCTCGGTCGGGCACAGACATTACATATTTCGGACAGAATGCAGTTTGCATATGAAATCGCGTTTTTCCCCGTGTTATTACCGTGCGCCAGTTTCCAACGGTTGTCCTCTGTGTTTCTTCTTTTTTTTTTGGCTCTCTTACCCGTTAACTACATGTATCCTTGATCTCTTCTTTCCTGCCCCAAATTTTTTTTCTCTTCTTTCGATACATTCTCCCGACCTTATTCGAGCGCTATACTCTCTCTCATTTTTGATTGCACGCGGATGCAGCAATCGCGGCGCGCGATCAAGAGATCACACAAGCAGCGTTCGATACAGTCTGTTCAAAAAAAATAATAATAATAATATTACGACCGCGGAGTAAACATAACGGGAGGAAAGAGCGATCACATGGATCATTGCAATTGCACAGTGCGAATAAATTAACTGCCGTCCGTGTTTGAACGGCAAAGGATAGCCCATTGTTATATTGACACCGTTATGGAAGTTGATTTTGTAACACATTAATAAGTCGGTGGATGATGAATCACGCTGACATAACGTGCGTTCGCGCGCAATGAACAAAACTGATTAATAAAAAGTAGTTTTCGTCTCATGACCCGATTTCTTTGCGCTCGCGTTAGTCGAGCGTGCGTACGTAACGCGCGACTAACTGTAAATCGCGAAACAACCTTCTAACTGTAATTCGAGCTCGCGCTCTACGTCACGTTATCATACAGGAATTTGAGAGTGTTAAGGTCGCACAGCGACCCTGCGCGATCCGTGAAGGTCGCGCGCGGCATTTGAAAATTGATAGAAACGCAAAAGTTGTTATTTGTTTAACAGCTGAATAAAAAAAAAACTGATGAGTTTTGCAACTTTCGCTCTTTGCCTTATCCAGAATGTAAATCGAAAAGGATTGGTGTGAAATATATATTCAACGATTTGTCACTCATTAAAGTCACTTTGCAGTCAGTTAATAGTATTTATTTGTTGCGACAAAAAAAAAACGCGTGTACAATATATTCACATGCGTATTTTCTCTTTGCGACATTAATCCATAGATGTATGTTCGGTATTTGTGTGTGTGTGTGTGTGTACGCGCACGCGGAAATTGGCGCCCGCGACGTAATTACGTGAACTTTCGTCGTCAGGGAAAAGCGCGTCTTGAGCGCGCGCGTGCAACCGCTTACGTAACGCGTCGCGTATTTTCGCATTTTCTCTCGGAGAGAACGATCTCAACGTCGGATACATCCTCGTTCCTCGCGCGATTTCTCGCCGCCTTCCGCCTGCGCGTAATGTTTATATATATATATATATATGTATATATATGCATTATATATATGTTATATACTATATATGCATTTTTAAACGTAATGAGTCTTCTTTCGCATTCTCGATGGCACATTCCTCTGTCAGTGCTCGTCTCAGACGCGAGTGTTAATTGTTACACAATAATGACGGGCTCAATCATCTAAAAATAAACTATTATCTCTCGCATATGAAGTCGCAGTCATACACACGCATACGTTCGTACACATTTACATCAATTATTATTATTAATTACAGCATATCGATTTGTCTGACGATCGAAGCGAAGACTCGCGCCTATGCTTTTTTTTTTTGTTTTTTGTTTTTTGTTTTTTCATTTTGCCGTGAAAAGCCGCAAGGTCGTGGAGTAGTTTGCCGACATCCGGATGCCATTAGCATTCCTTCGAATGGCGTCTCGTTCTCTTTATCTTTCACCGTTCTTCCGGCGATTGTTGTACTAGCATTTTACTCGGCTACCAACGGCGGAAAGTTCGATAAGAAGCAAACAAGAGGCGCTCTTCTTCAGGCACTATTCTCGGACACACTTTTTTTTTTTTTTTTTTTTTTGTAACATGGCTCGTCACACGCGTGCTTGTTATTTTAAAGCCTAGTTACGCGATAAAGCGAGAAACAAAGAAAATTCTTTCGCGTCTACATTATTGTACGAGCGAATGTATACATGGAAAAAAAAAGATTTGCTAAAAGAATAGCAAGAAATTGGTTTTATCGTACGGCCGGCAAGAAGAATCTGCCAAGCCTTACTGAGAGCCTTTTGTATCGCCGACAAAACGCGTTTTGTTGATAAAACATTCAGAGTAGACTCAGCAAATTTTTCTTACCGGTTATGTAACAGCAACACTTTTTTTTTCCATGTAATTGTTTTTACACGAGTCGGAAATAAAGAGTAATACTTTGCGGTGCGTGCAAACGCACCACTTTTAATTGTTTAATTAAATGCTACTTGTATATTATATTCTACATTTGCGATTTTATGTCGTTTGTATTGCAATTTTTAGGACAGCCTTTCGAAGGCTCATTACATACGAGTTTTTTCAATATACTTCCACGCATGTTGTTAGTGTTGCAATTTTATTTTAACAAATGGAATCAACCAAGTGTACATTCGGCATGCACGAGCGCATGCAAAACCGGCTGTTTTATGGAAGACGATCGGTAATTGTCCGAATACACAGGAGCGATTACACCGCGAGATAGAACGTTACAGTTACGCGATATACACGGGCGCCATAACTGTACCCTGTACGCGAGTAGGTACTGTTCGTACGTGCAGCACATTACGTACGTATGTGGTTTGTATAGCGCCATTTACATTCTAATTGTGAGTTATAATTACTAATTACAAATTGCCAGACACGTCTCTCTATAAAAAGACATGTTTCGTTATTCTATGTTTTTATATGAGTACAATGGCGTCTTTCCTGGCGTGAAAAACGGGCCCGAAACGCGGGGTCCGTTGATGCATTACCGTGTTTCTCGGAATGTTCGAAAGTGTCGTGAACTTCTTATTTCGTCGAGAAAAATTACCGACTCTTTTTTTTTTCAATCAGCGAAAGCTCCGATAACAACAGTCATATTGTCTATGCAACCGCCTGACGAAAAAGGAAATCGTTGCTACATAAAATTTCTTATTTTCCACATTTCATCGAGATAAAAAAAAGTGTTCGCCTTCTATTGAACAAGAGAAGCGACGTTAAAAGACTTTTCCTTACCCAATTATTATTTTTTTTTTTCGGAAAATTTGTTGCAGTCTAATAATTTTTCTCGTAAAATATCCAGAGCGCGTATATACTTTCCGAGAGAAAATCTCTCACAGAGAGCTTTCGAATCGCTCGAAGATAACAAAATATAGTCGAAAAACTCTTTTCTATTTTTTTTTTTTTATACAGAAAGAAAAAGCGCGCGCTCCATTTAAGCCACCAATCAAGGTAATTTGCATTCCACCGGTTGTTGCAATCCTGAAACTAGAGTATCGCGCGTACGACGGTTGCGGTTAACCCTGAAAATTACACGGGAGAACGGAATGTAGCCGACGACGACGACGACGACGAAGGAAAGATTCGCGCATGCATAGCGCGTATTACAATGCACATATTATTTATTATACGCACCGTAAGTGAAACAAAGCGTCTCGTGTCCGAGCAACCGTGCGATCGAAATTTTCCTTAACAATCTACTGTTAGTCCGAGAAAAAGATATATCATTGTTAAAAAAAAAAAATTACAACGAACTATCGATCAGAGAGACTATTTTACCACGTAATTCTACGTGAAATAAATTTCACGCGTTTAAAAGAAAAGAGAAGTTATCACGGACAAAAAAAAAGATTTGCTAGAACAGAAATTAGTGAGTCCAGCAAAAAATTAGGCCTATTGAAATTTTTGTTTCGCCAGCAAAACGTTTTGTCGATGAAACAAAAATTCAAATAGACTCAATTGTTTTCTCGCTGGCCTTTTCTCGTATAATAGCAAAACTCTTTTTCCCGTATACAATCGCGCAAATACGAATTCCTCGTCTCTCCCTTTCGTTATTCATTTCATAATCAGATAAAAAATCGAAACACCGCCCGATATATTTCCATCTCAATGGCATGTTCACTTAATTATCTCCGACCGGATTATTTAGTTAATATACATATATATATATATACATATATAGATGCGATATGTCTTGGTGTCGGTATGAATGCACACGCGCGCACTTGCACGGTACGGTCGGCTCATACATATTTTACACTCACTTTCTACTTCAGTAAACTGCAGTAGCCGCGGCAACGCGATCTTTGCTCATTTATCCAACGTGTGTGCACAACACACGCAATTTTTTTTTAATTTTGTCAGAAGTCGCGCGGCGAAATCGCGCTCGAGAATTGGCTTGGGAAAAGCGCGCGGTGAGAAATATGTACCGATTAGGCAATTACGACCGCGTGGCAACCTTGGCAACGTGGAAACGTGGTAACGACAGTCAGGTGACTAATAAAGTGTGCATCCTTCGCATGCGTGCGCGAGCGAGCGACGTGCGCGATAAGAATCAATGGCGTGGAATTCTCTTTTTTTTTTGTTTCTTCCACAGAAGACTGTCGCGTCAAAGTGCTTTTTTCCTTCCTTCGCAGTCCGATAATCGATTGATTTTTAATCACCGGCGGAGTTTAATAGCTCGTTAGACGTGATGACATGATACACAGCTCGCGGTTTTCTATCTTTAGCGAGTTATCTCAGAAGAGAGGGATTACTTCTACAAATAATCGCCGCCTCTGCCGCTTTTTCCGATTTCTATGATAATAATTCTTCGCCGTTAACGAGTCAGCGGCGACGCATTAACGATGTCCTTACTGTGTTGCAATTTTCTGTTCGAAGACGCGCGTCGATTAAGCAACGATGACAAATTATTTATAAAACACATAGATTTTGCCGCCTTGTAATTCTGAATACGAAATTCCGTCGCATTTATTACTCTCCCATTCGGATGATAATGTCGAACGAGACAAATGTGGCGATTGCGTAACGTCACTGTCGAAAGAGCACAGGTGACTTTTATTACGTAAGCTGGATTTTGTTTTTGTTTTTGTTTTTGTTCGTTGAAGAAAACGTCGCGCAAATATCGTCGAACCCAATGCGATTTCGGAGAAAATTCTTTCTCGCTCGATAAAATCTTGAAAAAAAAAAAAAAGAAAAAAATTGCGTTTTCTCGACACAATTTTTTCCGCGTAACTTCTACATTATGCAGAGAAATTTGCGGAGAAAGGCGAGGCAGGCCTCATTTTTATCGCTCGTAATCTGCTCGCCCGATGACGTGCACCGCGATCGAAGGAGAAACGCCGCTTCTCTTAACCGCATTTGAATACTACGTTCGACTTGCGTAATGAACGGATAATTGTTCTTACATAGCTCCCGATCGTTATTATGATCGAATTAACACGCTCATGAATTATTTAAAAATCTTCTCCCGCGTTGTTCGCATTGTTTACTTTTAACCGTAAAAGATACGATTCGATTGAATTGAAAATTCGCCGCCGAATTTCAACTAATTCAATTTTCAATTAGGCGAAAATAGAGAGAATTGACTGTTACGTAATCGCATCGCAGCATTTGAGACGTGAACGTTAATTATAGCGTGTAACATCTCCGCGATCACATCAGCGGCACTCGTGACGCGCACATGTGAAAGCGCATTCTCAGCGCATCAAGAATTTTTAATCGCTGAGCGCATCGATGTCACTGTCATCTACAGAATTAAAACAAGGAAAAAAAAAATATATATATAATGCGACGCAATTGTCGCAAGACACTAGCGCGACTGTAATTTTTGATTTTTCACCTTTTGAATGTGCATTTGGTGGCTAATAAAAATTCACAAGTTCGAAGAGGCGAGCGATAACAAAAACGTGAATTATCAAAGTGTGACTTTTGAGACAAGGTCGAGATTATTTTACGACTTTTACTCGCGCGCAACGTTAATGCTAATATACATGTACATTGCGATACAACAAACGTGGCCGCAAAATGTCACAACGAAGGACACTTTTCTAGGTCGTATCTGATACACGAGACCTGTCATTATCCCCGCGAATGCAAATATCGACACGATTGACACGACATTTATTTATCTCTCCTTTATGTAACATAGTTTTTTTGTTTGATTCTCTCAAGCGTCAACGAAATTAATGCCGGCGACATTGGAACCTCTCCGCAAAGAGATGTCTCAGACTCGTTTTTACAAAGGAAATATTATGTGGCAGTCTCTCCTGCATGCTTCGTGCCTTCGTCTAATGAGCTTCAGACAGCAGAACTGTCTCCTTCGTAAGACGACAATAACCACCGCCTAATTAGTATTAGCTTCTTTTTGCGACAGGAAAGATCGTTACATTTCTCAGCGCGATTATGTCACCAGTATAATTGCTACTCTAAGACGTCTCACTGATATTTTGTCACCCCAAAAAAATGACGCATTCTCGTTTACATACAATTTATACATCGGAATTAAAAAAAAAAAAAAAAGAAACAATTTAATAAAACACATCCGTTCGCGACGGAGACTGCGACAGAACGTTTCGCAATCTGTTTCCACGATGACGGAACACAAAGTCGCCTACAGACGATATGTCACGGTTGAAAAAGCAAGCCACAAGATGTTTGTTAATCCAAACAACAAAATCGTTCTTGCGTCAACGCGATTGACCGGAAAAAAAAAAAAGAAATTTCGAACAATTGCTGACATCAACAGTAAACAAAAAAATGAAGATATTTACAAGATAAATTACGCCGATTAAAACGTTAAAGCTGCGAAAATTGCTCTTTTAAAACGCGAAAGAGTTCCTCTCTCCTGCGGAATGTCGCTCTGGATTATTCAGAAAAAAAAAAAAGTTTCAGACTGAGAACTCGAGACTGAAAGGGATCCAGTCTCGATCAATAATTCTAACGGGGTCTCGGCCTGGGTAGCGGTTGTATCTGCTGCTGTTGATGATGGCCGTATCCTGCCCTCGAGTTCGAAGCCTGCGTTCGCTCCGACCCGTCATTGAGATTCAGTCCGGCGACCAGTTGGGCGATCTCGCGATCCTTCTTCTCTTCCTTCGGCAGCGCGTTGCCGTTCTGCGCGTTGAAACCCAGAGAGGCCAGACTACCGTGACTCCTGCTTCGATGTTCCGCCCGAATGCTGTAAGAAAAGGCTCTCTCGTTCAGGTGACCCTTCCGTCGATATATGCCGGTGCCGAAGCGCGACTCGTTCTCCGGACTGTCAGTCTGCCGGGTGACTTCCGGCGCGGTAAGATCCGCGTGAGACACGGCTAATCTCCTGGATGTGCCCAAGGTGGAGTTATCCGCCTCTGGCACGTGTCTTCTGCTTCTATTTCCGGCCGTGCCGTACGTTCCCACCGGATAAATAGCTGACGCCGCGGATGGCGGCACCACTGGCACGGGAGCGTAAACTGGAACTATTGGCGTAGCCGCTGGAATGGGCCTCAAACGCGGATGGTGACTCTTTCGAGGCAAAGTGGCTGCTGGTACTAGAAGCACTGGCGCCGGTCTGGCCAGTGTGCCGGCGACTGATCGACTGCTAGGTGGTAACGGATGGGGATGATAATGCTGCTGCCTGATGGGATGGCCCAAGGTGTGATGTCCGTGACCGTTCGCGTACACGCCTTGGTGCATCTGATGATGAAGAAGCTGTTGCTGTTGCTGCTGCAAAGCGTCCTCGTGTAATGATCGAGTTTTCATCTTCTTCAGCTTCTTGTTGGCTTTTCGTCGTGCGGAAGAGGAAGAAGATTCTTCCAACAATAACGGCTGGGCCGGAGGGGGTGGTGGCGGAGGCGGCGGCGGCGGGGCGACCAACTGACGTGGTCTCGATCCTTTCGTACTTCTTAAGGTGCCTTGTTCTTGATAAAGACCGTCAACTTCGTCGCGACCTCTGGCCCAGACTTTGTGATTCTCGTCGCCATTGTACAAACTGATATTGTCAGTTGATGTCGCGTCTAAACGGGTTGGCTGAGGACTATCCAAGGTGGTGCTTGAGCCGCCCAGAGTGTGATACAGACTGTTGTTTGACTGATGATTTGTCGTGACTCCGTTAGCGGTCGCTGTCGATGGCTCCAGACCTTTTACGTAGCTACTGTCAGCGTAAGCGTGGAAGCAGCACCTCACCAAGGCGTTGGCTGCCATGTCTCGCTTGCAGATAAACGCGTGACACTCGAGAACTTTGATGCCGGTCGTTCTTCGCAGCACGGCGGCGAACAGAGGCGGATGATTCGCGCTGGGCGTTCTCGCGAATGGCGAATCCAACGGCAGAAATCGCGTATTAGACGCATCGCCGTTTCCACCTTTGACGTGTCTGACCGCGGCGCAATAGTGGAGCGCCTCGATGGGAAAGAATCGCGTGACCTTTTTGCGGTGTTCATCGACATTCTCCAATAGCAAACCGTTACTCCAAACACTGAGCCAGGAGTCGATTCCGCGAGCGCCCAGCGCACCCTGCTCGGGATAAAGCTCTCTCAGAGGTTCCTGAACACCGAGAAGTCCCTCTTTGCTCGCGTGAGGTACCGAGCTACCCAAGTAAAGTACCCGACACCGACAATACGGCGTTGCCGTGTCCTGATTGGCTCCTCGCATTTTTGATTCGATTACAAGTAATTAATTTGTGGTAAAAAAAAAAAAAAGAAAGAAACAGTTTTTCTCATCAAGCTTAAATCTTCAAACAATTGTAACACCAAGTTCAACCGTACTCATTGCCGTACTCACTGATCCGAAACTGGTTTGAGCGAAAAAATCTCCCGGTGATTTCAACGCGAATTGCATCGGTATCACAATTTTCTCCGTGGTGACAGCTACATTCGAAAATACTGGTCTTGCCGAGCATTAAATATTAACTGGTTAAATTATACTTTCCGCGCGCACTGTCAGACCACGTAGACATGACTCAGAAGCTCATTCAAGTGTATGTGAAGCATGCGACATGCTCGCAGCTTGGTGAACGATACGAGACTCCGCCCGATAATGCTCGCGGGCACTCGCGGGCCGATTACGCAGTCGCTGCTTTCCAAAGGCAGGCAGAGGCGGCGTATATCTCTCTCCGGCTTACACGTCGTCGCAGCATGTAGTTGCAAAATACATGCGCGCGGCAAACGGCGAGAGGAACACGATAGTGCGGATATTTCGCAGCAGCTGTAGCTGCTCGCTCGAGATCGCGTCAGGCTATTATGGCCGACTTCTTGCAAATCCCCTCTCACCAGCTATCGGGCCCAGCTTCGCGTTCTCTCTATCTCTTTTTCTCTCTCTCTCTCTCTCTCTTTTTGTCGCTCCTTCGTCTTTCTTTCTCTTTTTGTCTCGTCTTTATTGATCGCTCTCCTCCACTACTATTCTTTCTGTCTCTCTGTCTCGCTTCCTTTCGATTTAGCTCTAGGCTTCTCTATCCCCCTTCCCTGATGACCAGAGTCGGGACCTCGCTGGTATGCGGCACAGTGGCGTCGTCGTTGCTCACTGACGCACCTCCACGTGCATCCGCTCCGTCACACGTACGCACGTACACACTCTGCGGGGACGCACGTACACGCGCGCGGCCGACACCTTTGGAACGACGAGAGGAGAAAACGGCCGAACGATGGCCGGCGGCAAGAATTCAGCAAATATCTTGTTAATAGGTTGCCCGTTGATGTTTCGTGGAATCCAGAGGCGCGGCCGCAAGCGTCAGCCACGGCACAAAACCACTGTATCAGGTACCGGTGGGCCTCATTGGGCCTCACGCGCGAAGGCGGCGAAAATGGCGGAGACTGCTTCCGTTCGATTGCCAACTGCCAACTCGATAACTGCGAGCGGCTGATGTTGCGCGAATAAAAACGATCGATTCCTCGAGAAAAGAGCGACACGTAGATGAAGCGGTCCTCAGGGATGACACTGACACGTCGCCATGTGCTGTAGACTACAGTACGTGCCGCCTTGCGCTCGCGCGCGCGCACACACACCCACGCACGAGCGGTCTCGAGCGGAGCAGCAAAGCAGCAGCCGCCAGTACGTTCGTCTTCGGACTGAGACCTGGTGGAAGGCGTGAGACTTCGTGACTGTAGGCCCCACTTCACTCCCAGATCCCCTTCTCTCTTTCTCCGTTCGCTTCTCAACGTGTTGGGTCACTCCCTGGTCTTCGCGATCAGGTAGATGTCATTGTATTTATCTCTTCGTCAAAGAACACCGGAAATTTATGCCAAGAAGAAACAAATAATTTTTCTTCTCTATTTTTGTTCGTTTACGAGGCAGCTACAAGTCTGGCAATAATTTTCTTTAGTATTAAATTATTGTTAATATTAATATTGCAATTTAATGATGTAAAGTTGAGTAAGAGAAGGTAAAGAATTTCGAGAAGTTAAATTGTATAAAACCTAAATGCGTTTTTACAGACGTTAAAAGAACAACATAGAGATTTTTCACGCGAATAGCGCGCGCATCTTCGCACCAATCGCTTAACTGTCATAAGGTGTCTGATGCAAAGTCACACACACACGATGGCGTGTGACGTGTACATTTGTGTGTATCAAGCCTGCCCTTTATAGGTCAGAGACTGCACACACACACACACCACGAAGAAGAGTATCTCCGGTGCACGTTTTTCACATGCGAGTCGCCGGAGCACATACACAGGAAGTGGACTATTCTCTTTTGACAAGAGGGAGGATTCGAGGTCTCGAGGTCGCTCTTCACATCGACGAAGCAGAACATGACCACGAAGGTGAAATCACGAATTTGTTGCGCAACGACACGAATTGAGACGTCTGCCAGACGAACCAGACGAACGTCACCAACGTCACAAATTACCCAATCCGAACAAATTGAGATACTGTCCACGTTTATTTTTATGTGACATATTTCCCACAATCAAATGTAAACAAATGCGTGAAAACCGCAGTAATTGTTACGCATTGTTTTTTTTTTTTTTATAACAAAGAGAATAAAATTTCGACGAACTGCTGCGATGTCTCTCGCGGAGAACACAACATGCGTATCTCGCGGAATTTTTACCGCGAAAAAATGAGAAACGAACACACATTGTCGATGTGTTTTTCCGTGCAATTAACCGCGGATTGTGTCGTCGAGACACACAGGAAGACGAGAAAATACGGTAGCGAGTTGTCGTGTCGCGAGCGTGAAATCGCGTAGTCGCGGAATCAGGGTCGCGTGACCGAGACCCTGACCGTGGCCCAATGTCAACATTTTTCAGTGAGAATTCTTCTCGAGTCGTTTCGCACAAGTGACACATTTACAAGCAGGGTGAATAAAAATGTCGGCGGAGTCATTTCCGTTCGACATTAAACATGCGAATTAACCCGAGTACTGTTGCGTATAACTGTACCGCAATTTTACAACGATTAACGTGTAAACGTGAGATTAAGCGAGGATTTTTCTGTTTCTGTGCTCTTTGAGAAAATTGTCTTTGAGTGAAAATTTAATATTTCTGTCGAAAGATCTTGGGTAAAATTGCGTGGAATTACGTTTGCGTGGAAAACTCGTTTAGAACTCGTTTAACGATCTCGCTGCATTTTATAGACGCGCGCGAATGGCATTTGTTTTTATAAAAAAGACAAAAAATCAAGAAAGTTGCTCAATATCTGTCATGTTTTTCGGAGATATACGGCCGCGACGGAGAATCTGAAACAGCTCGATTAGCATGCAAATAGTTGATTCCACTGTCCGGTCTCCCAAATATTTATTTCGGGAATGTCGACGTGCCTTGTGCCGCGAAGGACGACTAGTATATGCACAATCCTGAATCCTTACGTCGCAGAAAACCACAATCTCGCCTAGATACGATAAAAGCTATTTTTAGCAGATCCGAAACGCATTCCGTGAAAAACAAAATAATTTTCGTCCCCGAGACAAAAGGGACGAACTCTCAAGTTTTTTTTTAAGAAATTTACACACAGCCACGTGTGTCCGAAAGTCCGGTAAGAACGAAAATCGATGATCTTCGAGTGGGTTAGTGGGTCGTCGTCGCGTTAATTACAAAGACTCCAAACGCTGCGTAAAAGCGCGGTGCAATCACCTCTTGTTCAAGAATTCTCTCCGATCACCTCTTTTCACGTGCATTCTCTCGTTCTGCGCGACATCTCAGATCGACGACGCAAAGTCGTAATTTTTTTTGTTTTTGTAAAACTCCGAGTTATAATGAGTTATAATTCGCTCTGTCAATCTTTGTAAAGATCACACTCCACGTTTTGAGGAATATAACCATATAGTGTTTGCAGAGGCTTCTAAAACTTTCCCAGAACTATTAGTTAGATAATATTTGTCGATAAAATGTTTCCGAAGGTGATAATCTTCGCAGGTCCTTTGACAGGGTAGCAGGTGACGGAGTACTTTGACGCTCCCTTCGATACAACTCGGAGTGGTTGGTCGTCGGGAAAGCATGCCGCTATGTCGAGAGATAATGGCTTTCTAACAGACCGTCGGAGACGGACAATTCGAAAGTTTTATGCAAATAGAAGCGATGGTCAGAGTCTTGTCGCCGCGGCGCATATTTGTGAAAAATCTATGAAACGCGCAAGTTCGTCGACCCGGGCAAACAATATTCGCGCGTTATTGCCGCGTTTGACGAGACGTGATATTTTCTTTCGCACACTCACAGGAGTAATTGTTTTCCGCGTGCCCAGACCTTCTACAATGCGTAAACACCGGCGCGATTAAACCGCGAGAAAGTTTAGTGAAACGTTGAGGAAAAGCCGATTGGCTGTAAATTTTACGCAAGCTTCGGTACGAGTGTTGAGTAATTTTTACTTTCTGTCTTTTAAAATCTTCAAAATTTTATAAAATTATAAATTTTCATAACTTTTATGTTTTCTAAAATTTTAAAGTTTATTCAAAAAAAGTTTTTATTTTTTTAAACATTTAACAGATATTTTTTATTTAAAATTTATAATTTATATATTTATTTATAATGTTTTTATTTTTAACATTGTCTAGTTCTTGACGTGCATATTGCACGGTATAGTCGATCACAATAGATTTATATACAGTGTTTTTTGTTATAGAAGAGCAACTTTGTAGAACGTCGTGATTGCACGGTTGCAATCTGTCATTTCTTTTAGTCAATGAACAGTTACGTTTCAGATATTTTTATCGTCTATCAATTTCACGCGCTCGCGATTCGTGCTCTGTTCGCTTTTAGCGATAGGACAACTGAGCATTGAAATCTCCGAACATTGAAGTCTCCGGGCATTGAAGTCTCTTTGAAATAACGGGAGATGCGAGCGAAGGAGAAAAAAATGTGCGTGTGCCGCTTGAGCTATCGCGCTGTTACGATCGCGATAACTTATTCCTCGTGTAATTGTAATAATTAAAAGGTAACATACAGATATATATGTATATATTCGTGCTACGTGAGATATTCTAAATTATATTTTTTTATGAGATGCGAAGTGATTTTACTCACGCACGCATAATTATATGTTATATAAAATTGATATGTTAAAAGTATAAATATAAATATTTCTTTATCCGCACGCAAGTTGTAACTGAGAGAATAAATGACTTCTAGAGAGGTAACCAAGCGTTTGTATGTGTGACGCGTGTGCGCGCACAAGGCAATCACGTAAGAAAAAGTTGAAAAATTCCTCCTCGTGCGCGCATCAAGAACAACGGAACTTCCGACACACGTGACATCCGCTTTTCCGTCACGTACTCCTGTCTTTAGAGTAGGCACGAGGTCATCATTGAACTTGTCAGGTGCCTATTGATGGCATTGTCGGAGCACGAAGAAATGTTCGCTAAAGAGAGGGATCGTTTTACGTTTTCCACGAACACACAAACATCCGCAACGTTCGGAAATGCAACGCACGTTTGAATATCTCATTTTTTAATTTATATTTTTTATTTGTATACTTTCTCCCTCTTTTTACACATATTTTTAAACATATTCACAGAGGAATGATTACTTAATTGTTGTTAATTAATTTCACATGACATTTGAGCCGCGAATGTAAGCGGAAAGATACCCGACAACTTTTCTCGCGAACGAAGGACCGCGACGGGATCGCGATATATAGGTTTACAGCGTGCAGCACAGCGTCTGGCATTTAACCAAGAACTATCGCGCGCGTGTGTGTGTGTGTGCGCGCGCGCGAGTATAAAGGCCTGGGGAGACCCGTGAGACCCTTATAACAGGTCACTGCCATCGAGAGGAGCGAGCAGGTTTGAGCGCGCTCGCCGTGGATCCCTTTTACAGGGGAGTAGTAGGAAAGCCTGTTTATCCGTGTTGCATTCACACGCACGGATTGACACGCACAGATATACGTACCATTTGCAAGTTGAATACCCGCAAAGGAACTTCACACAAAGTCTTTCTCTCTCTCTCTCTCTCCCAAGTAAAAGATGAATAATTTATCCTCACGTATATTTATGCAGCAATTCTGTAGAAGAGAATTCTGGAGATATATTCCCGTGTTCTTTCTCTATTGTAGTTTGTTTTTTTTTTTTTTTTTTTTTTTTAAGCAGCGCAACGGTAATCGAATTTCTGAATTACATTACGCGCGGCGCGTGTGAATAACGCGGAAGACGAGCACTCAAACGTCTCACCCGGTATACACGTTGCTCCTCTCGAGGATAGAGCAACGTTCCGCACGATCGCGGAGCTCATCAAGTGGGAAAAACGAGACAGCGACAATTCCACGCGTCTTAATCTCGGGCCTTATACCTTTGCGAAACTGCTGCCACCGAGATTGCCGGCTTGCGAAACTTTATTCTTACGGCGAGGGAAAATTGCGCGTTCTTAGGTTGATGTGCGGACTAATGGAAAACGCGACGAGGAGAACGGATAGACAAATTGGGAATTTTACTTAAATAATTTTTTGTGTCAATATATTGCACATCTCGTGAGAAGAAAAGACTTTCGCGAAATTAAGCCCATGCACCTGTTGCTATTTTCTCCGTGTGTATCGTTAATTTATTCTATGCGAATTCACTTCGTATCGCATTCGAGCAATTTCTCCTTTTAACGCCGTCATCACTGAAAGTCGATACACGTGTATCTGCTAATCTGGTTGTATATCGATGTCAATTTTTTTTTTCCACGTCATCTATCGATCAGAAATGTATTAGAAAGGGACGAACGCGTTGCAATTATGTGCGCGCCAGTTAGCGAATATCTAAAAGATGATAAATAAAATTTCTAATAATTTATTTTACTCTTATACGTACGTATTAAATTAGAGGAAACAATGATTAATCATACTTACAAATTGCTCCGTTGTGTCTCTGTAATCTTACAACGAACAACATAGATTCAGACTCGCGATTTAAACTTTCTATTCATTTGTTAGTCGTAAAAAAATCGCAAATATTTTGAAACAAAACTGTTCTTCACTTCATGTTTTCCGTGCTCTAATCCGTGAAAGTAATTTATTATCTCGACCAGTCGTGTGTGCAAAATATATCTTTGGGCTTGAGTGAAGCACTGATATTTCTCATCGCGATAAATGCTCTCCCGATGCAATCTATCAATTGATCTTCTTGATAAACGTTAACGTTTCAAACGCATTTGGAATTATCTCAAGTAACATCCATCGTCTTTCGGAATTTTTTCCGTTTAAATTTTCACGAAATATTATTATCCGTACTATAATTTTCGCGTATATATATACTTTGGATTTTTCAACACCGTAAATTTGCGTGCGTTCTACGCAACCGATGTGCTGCGGGGAACAGTAGTCCGGTGAAATGTAACACGAGGCCCGAGGCCTCTTCCTCGAAGCCGGAGAGATCGGTCCTTGCGCCATGCTCGTGTGTGACAGGTACTACCTGTCTGGTTTTCACCACGCACATCTCGCTTGTATAAACGCGCGCAAGATTCTCCGAATTCATCTCACCGCATAACAGAATTTCTCGCTTAGTTATGCAACCGCTAATATTGCCGCGAGAATGTGGTCGCGAGATAAATTAAACGGGAGATTCTTAATTTTATGCGCGCACGTTGGCTTGCGAAACAAGTAAAATTTACATGAGAAATGAGAATGTATTATCTCTTAACACATAGGATGAAAAATACATTCATCGAGAGAAATTTAATTTAATTCTTTCTTTGTATTGTGTTTTCTTGCAATTTTCAATACGTTATTTAACAACACGACTTGATTTTCATAGCGCGATTGATTAAAAATAATATTTTTATTGATATAAATCGGGAGACAAATTTTTTAATATACGTACTAACAAATCTGCATATCTGTTTGAGTACACAAATTCGTAAAAGCACCTAGTCAGTGAAATACAATGTTTCTTTTCTTTGAAATTTTGTTTCTAATTCATTTTTTAACCTGTTCTCAATTATCATTTTTCTCCGCCACGTGTTATGGGAAACAAATAAATAAAAAAGTACGAGAACTTGTTGTTACAATTATTATTGTGATACTGTTATATTATCGGTATTACTGTTATTGTTATTATTATTATTATTATTATTATTATTGTATTGTTAGTCTGGCATCTGACGCGTAACAATATAGTACTCGGAATATCGTTAGAAAATTCGCTTGTCTTTTCTTTCATCAGAATCATATCTCGTCAACGAGGTCGAGGTTCAGTTCGTGCTCGATAACAAAACGATACGCGAAAGTCAAAATGTAAGTGGAAATTCATCGAAAATGCGATACAACACGTACAAGCTTCTTTCGCATTACATACATGTACACTCATCTATTGATCGGCATTGACCGTTCAGTGGCACAATGTGCGGGCGAACAAAATCATCGTGTAATTGTGTTTATCATGTAATTGTGTACACCTATCAACAATTAATTCTCTCTCGCTCAAAAACCGCGAGAGGAAGAGGGAGAGGAATCGTGAACAAATATTTCAGTAACTCTGTTGCGAGTGTAATATATCGCATTCGTATTTTTCAATAACGGTCAAGTTGCACATCGCAGTAAAGTTTTTGCACGTGAGCAACCAGTGGTAATAATATATTAACGTCAATTAAAAAAATGTTTTTTCCCGTTAGCGTTCTCGAGTCAAAAAAAAAAGAAAGAAAAGAGAAAAAATACATATCGCACTCCTTGATCTCTCCTTTCTCTTCCCTCATTATCACACGAAGGCGGAATAAAGACCGTTAATCGTGAAACACACTGAACGGTCAAGGCGATACGGAGGTATGAATAATACGATAAAACGCGATATGTCAGTTAATTAAATAATTCATCGGTTAACAAGCCACTGATGCATCGGCTGGATGGCATCAGTAGGGATGAAGCGCGGCTAGACCTAATCTCGGCGGCTCGGCGTAGCTGTGACGATATCTACCGGGTGTCGTCGGGATCATCTCCAACGCCGGTCTGGCACTTTCGCGATCCAATCCGGGATATCTCTCGTGCTCGGACAACTCCTGATAGGTCGTGCTTCTCGTTCGCAGCTTCTCGCGCAGTTCCCGCGAATGCTGCGTACGTTCTCGGAACTCTCGCACCTGTTTGAACACACGCGCAGATAACTTTACATATTTCATACGTTGGTATGTTTATAGATTTTTTTATATTGTGTTTTGAGCGTGAAAGACAGTTTCAAACGGGCGCTTACTTCTCTCTGATCGACAAGATTCTTCGGCTCTCTGAAATCCCTGCCAGTCGCCGGATTCTCGTAGAAGCTTCTCGGTCGTGGCCGCGTCTCCGGTTCGGGTAGACGCTTGATCACGTAATTTTCAGTTCTGGGTCGCGGTTTGCCCTTGTAGGCGTTTTCACGATCCAGCGCGTCGGACTTGTTGCGTCTGATCACGTCGTGCGAGGACATCGGATTCATCCCCGTTGAGTAATGGCGACCGGATCGATCCTCCTGAATTTGTCGGGCGGACTCAACTCTGTCAAATGGAAAAAAAAAAAAACAAATCGTCTGATTTAATTCGCTCATAATATCAGATTGATTTCTTCTGTTAAACACTGCGAGAACACGCAATGTTCTCTAGCAAAAAGAAATGCTTTCTGTTAAAAAGAAAAAAATTTCGCGGTGAGCACGCGAGGTATCGATGCGATTTCCACGAGCCAAACGTATCTGTACCTTCAATAAATCTCTCTCACGGGAACGCGGTTGATCGGTGAAAATGTTCGAAACCCGTTCGAACGTGGAAAGCTGAGCGAGGCCATGTACGTGCACAGCGTATAGAAAAAAAAATAAATAAAATAAAATAAAGCGCGCGAAAAGCGCGCGACAACGATCGACGTCTCTCACGTTCAGATCGCCCTGGGCTGATACTCTCGACATCGACTCGCATTCTGACTTTTACTCGCAATCGACTCGCACGTGAACTAGAAACACGATCGCAGTAGATACTGCGAACAAATACGGAAAACACAAGTACTGAACACGAGTTTCTTTTTTTTTTTTATCGAAAGATAAATCTCTGAACAACTGCGTTGTCCTTTCGCCGGAATATACATCTGAAATATCTGAAGAGATCGGTCGGTCACGTTCCCCTCAAATCTCTAAAACACAGTCGAAAGTAGCATCTGCGAAAGTGGTACCTGTGAACAGAATGATGCTCGATGTCTTTCTGCCGGGAAAGAACGGGTCTTGCGATGGCCTCCCTCTCCATGGCCCTAAACATCTCCTTGGCATCTTGGAACCTTTCTCTGGGACTGGTCACCTCGTTGGGATTGACCCTAGGCTGGTATTGAGGACTCGGCGATCGCTGTCTAAATTCCGCGGCCCGTCGATTCCTGTTGCAGCTCGGCGAAACACCTCTGTTCGCTTGATTGGACAGTCGTTCGGGGCTGCGCGGTAATCGCGGCAACGTCAGACTCGACGTGGCCGTTTCTACCTCGGGCAGATAGTCGTTCTCCTCGTTCGGCACACCCCAATCGTCGTCTATAAGTAATAAAAATTATTTCTAAGTTATCGCTAATTATCGCGCTTATCTATAGAATAATGTTGCTTTTTCATCTCGCCGAGATGAAAAATCAACTCAATTAACATCATCTCAATTAACATCTTATTTGCCTTCGCAATGTAAATGTCTTTCGAGGCAGTGGAAAATCGGTCGGCAGTTAAGTCTCGCGAAATCTGGTATCCCGATGAGGTCAGGGAGATTTAAAGAGCAGTAGCGAGAGGGCAGCGAGGAAGGGGGAGCGATCGCAGATGAGGCTTCTCTCGAAGGAGACACGAGAGGCTGAGAGGTCGCCTCGGGCTGTGGGCCGAGAATGCGGAACTTTATTCCGTACGTAAAGCGGCCTCCCACGAGGTCGACTCACGCACGAATTTACGTGATTCGGTCGCCGTCTCTCTCTCTCTCTCTCCTCCATCTCATCATCGTTCGCATAACTGTCATTATCCGTAAAACAACGACGACACACGGGAGAAGCGACGTTCTCTCGTGGCCTCTTCCATCTTTCGACGCGGAAACGCAGAGGACACGCGTCTTTTGCGCAACAATCCGCCGTTTAAAACGACGAGGCGGAGTAACCGTTACTGTATTAGGCAGAAGAATCGAAGGGTGAAGTCAATCAAGAGGAGGGGAATCCCCTCTTTCGGTGTCATCGCTAAATTTTACGTCGCCCGCTTGCGGCAGTTTTCAAACCGCGCCACGACACAATGTGTAATTATAACTGTTGGCCAATTAAGCGTGCGCGTGTTACATTATTGCGTGCGTATTAATTTTCCGCAACCGGTTCTGAATTCTTATCTATCGCATTTTCACGATACCGATAATTTTCGCGACTCGGCGGCGTATAACGGTATACCTCGTCGAGAGATGTTAAAAAAGATCTCGCGCACAATAAAGCATCGTTGACCGCGTAATTGATTGGCGCCGCAGTCAGGCGATAGATAAGCCGAGATTATCTGAAATCTAATAAACGATAGAACAGTTTCGCTCGAAATACGACGGGCGATTGATAAATACTAGAAACTACGCGTAAAAATAGTGTCACGTTGCTGTTTGCAAGTTTTATCTTTTGGAAGAGCAAATGCCGACTCATTATCGCACTTAGTTTGTGCGCCAGCTCACCAAAGACACTCTAATAAAAAAATATATATATATTTCAACTCGATAAATTGCTTATCTTTTCGTCTCGGACACTTATCACAATCATCCCTCGTACATCACGTAAGAAAAAGTGTGCGGAGGTCGTGACTCATCCTTCACGCGACCTGCGAGAGGACGACGGTGTGTGCCCTGTCGTCAGTATCGGGCGGATTGGAGGGTGTAATTGACTCCCCAATCAAAGCAAACGCGGGGGAGAGTTCCCTGAGCTCTCCCCCAAACGCGCAGAAAACGCACACCGTGGGGGTTTTAGCCGGTACGAGTCCGGCACTACCCTCGGCCCTTCTCCGGGGCCGTCCATGAGGATTTTCCCCACGTAAAAAAAAAAAAAAATATAGAGATGAGGAAGTGTGTGGATAAAACACGCAAAAACGCTCAAGTGTGTCACGTCGATTTGCACGGAATTCCGGTAGGAATCTAATGAGGCGCCATTCACACACGCACACACACATACACATACGATATAGAAGTGGAAAAATCGTGATTATAACGTTGATGGTCGCGGTCCAACATCTGTTGCGTCTTCTTTAATTGCACGCAACATGTAAACGTGACAGAAAGAGGATTTCCGTGTGTCGCGCATCTCGACTTTTTGTCCCGGTCAATCGATCAGTTGATAAAAAAAAAAAAAAAAACACTTGATACTAACTCATTCTTTCCTTTTCTATTTGTATACAAATAAAATAAGTAATCAAAGAAGTAATTGAATCAGTGGCCGTAACGGTCACGAGGTTCGTACTCTACCTACGTGTCACATCAAGATTCAAGTCGCAACAAAAAAGTAAGACGCAATTTTTTTTTTTATCTACCAATCTGTTGGGTTTGCGAGTAGATAATAGCGGGCAAACGTTTAACTTCCGTACGAAATCTGGTCGCCGAGCGACAATCAGCTGGTTTTTGCGGTTGTTGCGCGCGAGGAGGACACACCAGCTGAGATACGTACGTCGGTCGTAGACCGACGTGGTACCTGCCACTGACACGGCGACGTCCTAACGGTATATTTCTCCTTCACTGTAACAGGTGCTTGATACAGAGTCTCTCTCGCGTGCGAAGCACCGAAGAACCCGGGAGCATATCGCCATCACGCGGTGATGCGACCTGAGGTGTCGTATCTTTTTATTTTTTTTTTCCTCTCCTCTTTCATCTCGAAATTTATTCAGCTACGCTATATGGGTCAGTCGTCCGTTAAAAACACGTTTCTCGCAAGGCACGCCCCAGAAGAGACCAAGAGGAGCTCGAGGAGTTCCTCCTCGACTTCGGAAGGTCCGATGTAATACGCATCGCGTGCGTGCATACGCTTAATACGCATCGTTGCGCTCCGTCTGTTGCTTATCGGACGCCGCTTTGTACGAAAGATAAGTGGGATGGATTCGCGCTCGGCTTCAAAAAAAAAAAAAAAACCTCCTTTTCGAGATATTAAAAAAAAAAGAAAAAGAAAAAATTCTATCGCAAATATAAATTTCCTCTAATTGGACTTGCGAGTATGGTTGCGTTTAGAAATCTCTTCGTCGATTATCGGCGGTTACGGTTGTCTGCGGTTGTTCCTTCCCCGACGGTTTCAGACCGCAGATTATTTCGACGGCGAATCGTGAATGAAAGCTTATAGGACGGAGGGATTTATTGCACGGAGAAACTCACGACCGTGAGCCGTTAATTTGCGAGACGTGATTTTTTGTTTTTTCTGCGTGCGATCAGCTTTTCCGCGCCGCACAACTTTCGACGAACAATGCGATTTCAATGCATTGTTTTTTTTCTCGCGTATAGATGCGCCGATGTATCGCGTAAAATAAATGTACGGAAATTTTCGGGGGGAGATTGAACGGGGTGAAAGTACGGGGTGTGATTTTTTATTCGCATTCGCGATTAAGAGGAATTCCGCGCGCGACAAATCAGACCGGATTCGATTCCGCATTCAGCGCGACGCGTGTCTGACGGGGTGAAAAGAATAAGAAGGAAATGAAAAAGCGAGCGTGCTTGTGCGAACGCGAGAAACGACAACGATTTTTCGTAGCTACTACCGGCAACTGGGTTACGAGGTCGCTCGGTGTGTCCGTCACTGCCCAGTTTTCTACGAGAGCCGATAAGATTTCGAGCCGTGCGGCGGCACGCACGGCCACCTGCGTGCGAGTAGAAAGCGCCCAAATTTTTGTCGTCGCACCGACGAGTCCGACATAAATCTTGGCTCGCGGAGAATCATTTCCGCTTTCGTGCGATCGGAATGCGAGAGACGAACAGCTCGGTTGAGGTTCTTTATCTTCGATATTGTCGAGCATACGGCACGTTTCCACACATTTTCACCGAAAGAACGAAGCGATTCGCCAAAATCGCGCCCGATCTCGATGTACGTGATATCGATAAGCATCCGAGATGACGTCCGGATAAACGACAGCAGCATCACGTTGCTGCTGTCGTTGACAAGTCACTTCATTTTTCAAAGTATCGCACGCGATGCGACATCTCGCACCCTCACCCTGTTGCTTCACTCGCCAGATTATATTGGCGCGATTTATTTCTGCATCTGCGAAAAGACATTATCGAGCAACAACGAAGCCATCGACGTTGCGCAAGTGTCGCAACACTTTGGCGAGTCGTCGCTCAAACACGCGCGATAACGAGCCAGCGTTTGACATTTGTTCCACCGTAGAGAAACTTGTCGAGTCTCTCATCTGTGCGTTGTTTCGGATACTCATCAATACGCTCCTCGCTCGGAGAAGAAATGATTATTGGGTGCGCGATCGTTTCCTGAGACGGAATCGCGAAAAGAAGAATAAGAAGTGCAGCGAAGAGACTTTCACTTTCATGCGGCGCCCAGCATCGGCTTTACGTTATCGCTTTAACCGGCGTAATGATGCGTCCAGTCAATAACGCCACGCCGAGATTATTCTAAAAACTTTCTATTTTGCAAGTGTATCCGCGCATTACGTAACAACGGTGCAATTTTTTTCGAGCGCAATTGTCGAAAAAAAAAGCGACGCGTTTATGTAACTCCAATCTTTTTCTTTCGATCAATCTCTCTCTCTCTCTCTAATGTAAACATTGAAGATTTTATGATGCGCAAGAGACTTGTCTTGCGAATTAAACAAGTTGTTCAACTTTCAGGATATTACAGCTATCGTGTTTAACACACTGTACTTTCGAATAAATTTAATTACCACACTTACATACACGTGGAATATGCAAATTCAGTGATAACTTAAGCAAGTGTGTCGTTATAACTCTATTGCGAGCGAATTAGAGAAGTTTCGAGGTAATCCATGTTTACGTCCTGGAAACCCATTTTCGCGCCCATGTAATACCCACGCAACACGATGCTCTGCGGAGTTCCACGAGATATTGGCCAATAACGCGGAATTTCTATGAGCCACACGCGAGTAACGTAATAATAACTCGGCGGCGAGTTTCACACTCGCTGGATGCAATTGTCACGCTTGCAAACAATTTTACGCACGCTCCGATCCCCACAGAGCGGAGGCGAGAACTTTCTTGTCTGAAATGGGATGTTGCATCGTAACATTGACGCAACGCGACCGAGCCGCTAAAATACCTCTCTCGGATTTCGCGCGTTGCAACGACCTACTTCCTAACGCCCAATTTCGTACACGTGCTTGTTCGCCAATGTAAATTGCAGACTCGTCGTTACAGAGAGTTAAATTTGA
The DNA here is from genome assembly GCA_014825685.1 of Pseudomyrmex cubaensis. Lineage (NCBI taxonomy): Eukaryota > Metazoa > Arthropoda > Insecta > Hymenoptera > Formicidae > Pseudomyrmex > Pseudomyrmex cubaensis. The sequence goes on from QVOA01015616.1 coordinate 23,983, forward strand.
TTATTTGTTTGTCTTCTCAAACAACATTTTTTTTTTTTTTTAACAGAGATTTAATATTCAGATAAAAATTATTTCATATTTATTTATATTTTTATTTGCATTTATATTCTTTTATATTTATTTATACATGTATTAGGTTAAACTTTTATAAATGAAACATTAAATAGAGACTCAATACTTGAATAAAAAAAAAGACAGAAAAAAATAAATATTGTCGATGACGCAGCAAAGTTGCATATTCAAAAAATAGAGTTTTATAATAAAGTAACGATCTAAAATGTTAATTCTTAAGAAACAAAATATTTAATTATGTGAAAACTGTTCAAAGAGATTCCAAACTTTACTATGACGGAAATTGCTCACCGGAAGAGGAGTCTCTGGACGGTCTGGACGGTCTTGGGCCGAGAGGGTGATGTGACTGATAAGGCGGTGGTGTTGCCGCGCTGTCGGACCCGATGCCGCTGCTGGCCGCGCTCCTCGTTCCACCCCTGTCTACGATCGAACTGCCACCCACGATCGTCTCGTTCAGGCAACGTCTGAACTCGATGCCGGCCAAATTGCCGCGATGTCTGTGCACGGTGTCGTAGTCGCGCGGCGGCAACAATATCGGACCTACGTCATTCGCGCCGGAATTACCTCTGCCTGAAACATAATTGTCCGCTCGTATCTGCGCTGCCTTGACACGTTTTTGTTAATAATGTGGACGTTGTTAAGCGCTTCCTCGCGCGAGGAAACTAAAACTAGCGAGAGAGCGGCGTATGCGACAAACGACAAATAAATCTGTAGAGATTCCAGATTTTTTTGCAGTTCGTTTTTGTTTCTCATGTTTATTTTCCATTTTTTTATATTTGGCTTTTTATACTCGATGTGTCATTTTCTTTTAGAATATTGCGCTGGTGTTTTTTTTTTGTTTTTTGAATATTATTTTATCGCTTTTCGACGCGCATAAATATCTCACACAGCCAAGGATTAAACGAGGTTCTGAAGAAGACATTCACCTAATTTCGCCCGCAGCTCGGCGGCCAGAGACTCGTAAATCGACGTTGTTTGGACCGGATCGTGTCTGAGCTCGCCGCTGCCTTCGGAGGACTCGGATTCTCTGGTACTTCGGCCGTCGCTGCCTAGATTGCTGCGGATTCTGCTTTCGTTCGCCGTGACCCTGGCCAAATTGTCGGTGTGTGACGCCAGCGCTTTCAACTGGCCACCTAACAATTCGGCGGTCTCGACCGAATCACATCTGAAAATAACGAAAATCAAGAGGAAAAATAGACGAAGCTCTTCCTCAATTCTCAAGAAAAAAACAAAACAACAAAAGAGACTAAAGATGAGATCCCGCTTCGCGTCTTGCATCTAAAAAAAAATAGTCTCCGACAAATAATCCACCACGATGCACCAAATCATATAAACAAATAAAAATAAAAATATAATTAAACAAATTCAAAATACATCGCATGTCCTACGATTTCCGCGCGTAATGCAAGAAGCGCGCGAACGGCTCGATTTGAGAAAATCATCACGTGGCGAATGAACGTCGTATCGCACGCCGATGTAAACTCGCGATAAGCGTAATTCCTGCGTGAGAAAAATATCCCGGCCGATTCTTCTTCATTTAGGTCGTCAGTATACTTATAGCGAAGTTCACCGGAGGGGGGTGGGAGAGAGAGGAGGGAGAATGTAAATTGTAATATTCATATCTCTCTCTCTCTCGAGCTTTCTATACTACAAAATATTCTTTAACGGGACTTCTCCATTGAGCATACCAGAGAGATCGCGCGCGCGCCTTCGCGGTTTTCTTCTTGTTAAACAATCGCGCCCAGGTGTCGATCCTCGCGATCTAGAGAACGTATGCGCGCGATTTATAAATCCTCGTCGTCTTTCTCTCCGCAGGCCTCGCGCACGAAGTAGAGATCTCAGCCCCAGAGAGAGAGAGAGAGAAAGAGACCTCTTGTAAGCTTCGGAAACTGTTGCTTCTCGAAACGCGTGTGCCAATTATCATACCATTGTGGAGTAGATCGTTGAACTAATAGCCTCGATAATTTGCAATTTAATGACAAGGTTGCTCCGAATGCTTTGTATCGCTCGCGACGTTATAACAACCGATATGCGAACGCGTATTATCAGCCGCGGGATTAATGAAGATCATTAGCGATCAGATTGTTAAAAGAACAAGTTAATTAAAAGAACAAGTCGCGATGGGTGAGATCGAGCCGAACAGACTCCATTTTATCGAATTTCCCACAAGCTTCCCAATTTCCCGGGCTTGCAAACAGCCCGGGACTGTGTTTCACAGTTCCCTTTCCTGCGTTTCACCTTAAAATCTCTGCACCTCTTTCCTTTTAATAATTAATTACCGAGCGAACTTCGTTACGAATCACTAACCTGTACGCGTGCACGTGCACGGGATTGTTGGTGGCCGGATTCGGCAGGAGCAGAGTTGCGGCCACGATGTCCTCTCGTTGCACGGCCGCGAGGACCGCGTGACCTGGCACCAAGTGTTTCACCGCCGATCTAGTCGAGCCGCCCGGGTGAACCGTCTGTATAATCTTCAGACCTTTGTTGCTCACCTGTCAAATATAAAAAAAAAAGCACATATGCCGTTCGCTGAGCGTTTCTTGCGTAAATCGCGGATTCCATATTCTCTCGTGAATCGCGCGCGTTCTATCGTCGCAACGCGTTTGCATCGACGCCACACGCAATAAAGTAGGTAAATGATACGCGTCACGTGTGTGTGTGTGTGTCCCGTGATAGAATAAAATTTACTGCTTTTTGGAATCTCATCAATGTTCATATAACAGCGTATAACAGCGACGTTTGCGCGCGCTAAAGGCGCTAATTAAATTTACATGTTTTTTTTTATCCTCGACTCATTAAAATTTCAACTCTCTCGATTGCCTTGTTCTTTATCTCGCATCCCAAGACGCGCACGCTCGTCCTTGTAACGTAAGAGAGTAATACCGTGTGCGAGCAGCAGAGATACGCGAGAGAAGGCGTACGTGCGCGCCTTCTCGTAATGTTTCCCTACGCGTACAATGTGTTCCACTTCGCGAAAACACTTAATTACCGGCGCTGTCGATCATCGCGACGATTCGAATCGCTGAAACACAAGAGACCGGTTATGGATATCTTCCACCCACGTACGTACTTTCCCGCACATCGTTGCGTTGTTACGCCAGCAATTATATACATAGATTTACACAACGATTATAAAGCGGTCCGCATTTCGTAACGCGTCCTTTTCGGCACGTGTCTTTCCTCGCGGCGAAAATTATGAGATAGTGCAAAAAAAATAAAAGAGACGAGTGAGAAACAAAATGTTTTAATTTTCATATACTCGATTTATACAAGGAACTCGCAACGCGAGAAGTTCGCGATTGCGAAATCACAATTGAAAAAAATAAAATTTTGCTCACAAATTTATATTTTCTGTGCGCGCGTAAAGCGTCTTTCCTTCACCAAAACGTCGTCATATTTTAAAAGAACAGCTTGTGAAAAAAAAAAATCGCTAATAATTCGCAAAGAATCTCACTTGACACCGTTGTGAGTCTTAATTTTCTCGGAACTGTTTTAGTGTTAGGACGCGAGTCCTAAACGTGACTTATTGCATCACACGTACAATCGCGACAGCAAATGCGATTTCTTTCACGAGCAAAAGGATATCCTTTTTCAGACGCCACTTGATATGCGGCGGCAAGCGCACGCCACGTGCTCGTTTAACGGTTCGCGAAACAGTTTTGGCATTGCAAATTTTATTTTCTCTTTTCCCTTATCGAAGAAGCGTATCGATATTGAACGCCGCGCTCGTTTCCTCGTCCAGATTCGGGTCAATGAGATAAATTTATTTAGCACGTGGAAACACAATTATTATCGGGTCAATGAAATATTTATATTATTCGAGCGACGAATGCGAATCGAAAATGCAAAAATCAAAACAATCAAAACATTTCCCGCGCTTCAACGCGAAGAAATGGTTCAGACTCTTAAAACGCATTATGCGAATAACACACGAGGCGCGTGAGAACACGTTGCTCTTCCTCCGCGAGATGTATCGCAAACGCGCGTTCCATCGAGGTTAATGCATTTCTCTCTCTCTCTCTCTCTCTCTCTCTTACTCTCCCCGTGGTGAGGTTCCACGATTACCGAAAATTCTCACGTTCTCAAAATGCGCTAAAACGTCGCCAAGTCGCGCGTAAGAACTCGCTCGTGCAGCCGCAAACAGATCGGGATGAGAAAATACGAGATAATCATTTTGAAACTGGTGTGGCAAGGGCGATTCGGGATTTGCGACTGAAAGAGGGTCGTAATTTCTCCATTTTTATGTTCTCCGATAACCGCCTCGCCCGCTTTTTGGCGAACATGTAAAAAACCAGTAAAGATAAGAAAGAGAGAAAAAGGAAAAAAAAACTATGATGTTACATATATCGGCGCGAAAGGTCCGAATTGGTCCGGTTGTGGCTTAATTCGTTTCCGCAACATTTTCGGCGCGCACCGCCGCCAAAACCGGATTTCTCCGCCGGATGGTACCGCTCACCTGCAGCGTGACCTTGAAAGGCTCTTGAAGTCGCTCCCGCTCCAGCAGGTAAGCTATGGCACCTGGCATCGCGTCCACCCCTTTGGCCTCTCGTGCGCCGAGATACCAGACGTAATAGAAGCTCTTCTTGACATCCTTGCCGCTCCTCAGGCGTAAGGCCATCACTCGCTGTGTTTCACGAAACAAACCAAAAAAAAAACACCAAACGAATTTTTCATTATCCCATTATCTCGGTTAAGGACTCGTCGCGATGGAAACGGGTTAAAGAACGGTCGAGGAGCGGTGAATGCGCGCGCGCGTGCACACGCCGGGACACTGGACGATCCGTTATTGTAGATGTCTTTGACATTTAATCGACGCTCGTTAGATGAGCGCTTGCTGATGACGCGCTTACGTTAACACGGCAAGTTAAATGTTTCGGAGCAACGGACGTGAGAGAAGTCTTTGAGCGGTGGTTTCTCTAATGTGTCGTGAAAGTCGCGGCAATTCTAAAGGATGTAAATTATTGAAACAAATATAGCGATAATGTGTTCGCGCGCGGAAGTGTCCGTCAGAACTGCGGAACTTGTCGGATGGCGTTACGACCGCACGGAACGTAAACGGATATTATTTCCTGTATGATTTTTACTTAATCATACACTCCGCCTCTATCGTACACGAAAAAAAAAAAAGTACGTCGATTTTCCGTGATGTAAACTTTTACCGAGGAGGAGCGCGCGCGAGCAAGCGCCTGTCGGTTCATCCACTTCCTCAATTACTTTCACGCTTAAACCCGTTTTAACGTTATCCATCTCGCGGCGAATCGTTTCCCACTGATACCTGAACGACGACGGTGCTTTGCAACAAAAATATCCGAGACGAGAGATGAAAGCGCGCATGCCGATCTGTGGGATTAATCATTGACGATTATTAACGTCGCGCGGTTTCCAAAACGAGACCGCGCACGAAGTGTTTTGTATTATCGGAGCAATTGTTTGTTTAACGCTGCGTTTTTCAATGTAAATTACGCTTCTCTTTCGCGTCTGATTTCTTTTTTTTTTTTTTTTAATACACGTCCGCGATTATTTTGCACGTTCTTTATCCACTTGACATTTACGTTCGCGCGTCGAATTTGAAATACCGTTCTCGCGTATTTAAATACCGTATTTCAAATACCGTCCTCGCGTCGATTTTCATACGAGCGATCGCGTTATGTCAGAAAACACAAGTCTATCGCGAAAGGGACGAGATCTTGTAAATAATTCTTACGATAAAACGTAATTTTTAATTAATTTTCACACCGACATACAGCACATGTTGTATCGAATATGCATAGAGAAACATTTTTATTTTTCACTGTCATTGTTTCTCAGCTGAGGAGAATCCTCGTTTCACTTGAGGAAAGTGGAAAAAAAATGCCGTGTGTCGCTCGTTACAATATATCGAAATATTTAAGGATACTCCGTCGGATACAGGATCGGTTGAAAGTTGGTAGCCCTACCGAAGACCTTAGCAGTCCCTGCTACGGGGAAACACTAGGGGGGGGCCCTGTGCTATGTGTATCGCCGCTTTACCTGTATATATATATGTCGGAGGTCCTCGCCTCGCGTCTTTCGCAGCTATCCTTGAAGAAACTCCGCGAAATCCCAACGCGATTATCCCGGTTTCTCGCAAAACCGTGGCGTCCCGCGCACCTCGTCACATGCACACTGAACCGCGCGCGCGCGCGTATACGCGAACACGATATGCACACCTGTAACTCGCGGCCCCGTCTGACAGCTGCGGGGACCTAACTTTTCCACGCACGGGCCCCGTAGAGACCGCTGCTCCGTTCTGCGGAGTGACGCTCGCTGATCTGAACACCGGGAACGGAACGGAACGGAACGGGGGGACTTACGGCAGAGCGGGCCCCTCGGCTTGGCTCGCGAGGCGAAATCGGTCTTCTCCGAGGCCTCTCGGCTCAGCTCGCCGATTCCCTGCGCACCGAGAACGCACCGAAAGTCATTTTGTGCGTGTCGATATGCCGAATTCCACAAGATGATCGCGCACGAGAGAGAGAAAGGGAGAAAAAGAGAGAGAAAGAGAGAGAGAGAGAGAGAGAGAGAGAGAGAGCGATCGAGAGGAAAAAAAGAGAAACGAAAACTGGAGAAAAGAGGGAGTAATGATCAGGAGATTCAGCCGCGGGGGCCTTACAGAGGCCTTTATGGCGACCTCTCACGCTTGCTCCGAAGGCCTCTGACGATCTTCTTTGCCCTTTCTCCTCTGCTTCTCTTTTATCTCCCTTTCCTCGTTTCCCTCTTTCTCTATCCGACCGCCACACCTTCTCGAGGATCGACTTCTCGAGATCGACTCGGTAACTCGCGCGTTCCGCGTCTCGAAAAGAGAAAGAGAGAGGCCAGAGCGAGACTTCTAACCAGCGTCGCCGGACAGATCCCGTCCTGAATTCGTATCTCGGGTTCCTCTCATCTCTCCGTTGCTAAAAGAGAGAGGAAACGAGTCTTTCCTTCTCTCCTTCTTTCGCCCACTCCTTTCCCTCTTTCTAATGTAAAAACCTTCCGACGACGTCTCTCCCGACGGGTTTATCTACCTGCCTGCGTCTATTTTTTTTTTCCCGCACATGTTTTATTCTACCTTGCCTCTCTTTGGGCATCTCTTCGTCGCATCAATATACTAGCAAAATATACGTATAGTAATATTTTATCGAGTAGATTGTCTTAATCTTCTCGTCTTCAAAATCTTGTTCACTTCTCGTTTTCCTCTTTTTCTTTTTTTTTTTTTTTTTTTTTTATCTGCATTTGTATATAAACGCCACTTAGGATATGAAGTTCGTGTGTGGACACCATTTGTATGAAGCTCGTCCGATGCTGTAACTCCTGTACAGGGTGTTACGATTAGATCAATGATTTTCGAGAAGGTTGCCTCTTTTCTGTGTAGATAATGAATAATAAAATTATATTGCACGTGCAACATGTTCCAATCTTGCAAAATACTGTTTCCGCAATGGTTCAACGATATTTCGCGCTATTCACGGTTGTGACAATCTGTTCATCAGAAAAATGTTCAATTACTTTTTACATTCATAAACTAAGAAAACAACAACAGTTGTGAATAATTTTTATGATCTCCCAATACACCCATAATAACTCGTCGTAAAACGGAATTTTTTACTCTCTGTCTGAAACAGGAAGTTTGCTATCTCACAGCGACGTGCGCGTCACCGAGGGAAGTTCAATCTAATCAAAGTAACGGCTTGCGAAGATTTGCCGGACAATGAGCTCCGAGACTCGTGTGGAAATAAATTTGCACTAACTTAACATAAATTATCCCGGGGTGCTTATAATCCGCGAGACTATGACAAGAAGATACCAGCGGCGTATATACCGGAAGAAATTTGCGCGGCGATATTGTTAAACGTCGCGAGAAAGTGCACGTCGTCGATAATGGAATTTGCGCGCGGCGATCGAACGAAATAATAAGCTAGCTTTTGGTGTACACGACGTAATAATAATATCTCTCTTAATATTATTATTGCGCGATTCTCGAAGATGCGTTCCAGTTGGAAGTCAAATGTCGTTCTCACAAAACTATGCGCTTAAAGATTCATCAACGAGTTTACTTGATAATGCAGACACAAATCGCAACAATGCGACTATGCGCTCGTTGCGTTACATCTTGTAGAGAGAAAATACAGCTGCTTTTTTGTGGGAATAACGGAAATAATAAGTCACTGTCAAACAATAAAATTACTGATGTCGATGCTGTTTCACTGCGATTTGCGTGCAGAGCGGAACTCAATTTTCGATCTTACACAGCGCAAATAATAGTGGTAGTATTAGTCAAGCTTGAATTAAACCTTGAGAATTCCTCTTGCGTGATGATTAAATGTGGATTGAATTTTTCTATCGCGTCGCGACGAATCGAAGAGTACGAATCGCGTATAGAAAGTTACGATGTGACGTAATGCAAAATGATTGAATACTATTAGCGAAATTTATTGAAGATACAAGGTAACGTTTTTTTTTTGTTCTTTTTTTTTTTATACATCATTCTGAAATAATATTTTGTCTCTATATTTTAAAGTAGAACATTAAGCAATTAGCAACACAATTCTGGAGCACGATGCTAGAAACAAAATATCAATTTGTAGATTTATTTTATAAAATTATATTCGATAGTTGTGTGTGTGTGTGTGTGTGTCAAACGCATATGGGATCCGGTAGAAAATGTGACAGGTTTGCTATTGAATTGCAAATTCAAGAAAGTAATGTCGCATAAGTAACATTAAGACTCATCGTCAGCCCTGACATTTTGCCGCTCGTACGGGATCATCAGTTTGACTTGTATTTTTTACTTTCTCTTACAATTAGTACATAGTAGACGTTACCAAAACTATATTAGATATAATTTTTTATTCCGTAGTAACAAAAAATCGATTCTACAGAAAGTCAGAAATGTGAGAGAAGATGCTGACATTTTGATCAAGCACTGAAATAATAAAAATGAAACATGACTGTTTAGTGTATTACAAACGTATTAATATATTCGATTTAATTTATAAAAATATTTATTCTCAAAAATTTTGAGTAAAATTTTTTACTATGAGAAAGGTTGTTATCTTACGAAATAAAAATGTTGCGAAGTTGCTTTTCAAGTAGATTCAATGGTTCAGTGAGAGATTGCACCACTGTACAATTCCATGTCATTTCTCTCTCTTCTTTTCTCTTTCTTCACTCTGCCGTTTCCTTTTGTTTAACTAAAACATCTTTCTTCTTAAATAATAATTTTAATACAACTGCATGCATGTGTGTGTACAGAGCTGGTGCAAGAAATGTGATTTTTTGAAACTGCTGTGCTAGCTACAAAATTTTACAGTCGAAAAAAAGTAATGAGAAGTCGCAAATTACTCTTAAATTTTCGTCAGAAATGCGATTTTTTTAAAGATGCTGTGCTAGCTTCAAAATTATATGAATATAATCGTGATTGATTAACATTTGGCACGACGACCTGTTGGCTGATTTATATGATTTCTTGATATATATGATTTCTTATTTATATGATTCTTAATGCTATATAGATCATTGATTACAATGGAAGACAAATGTCATGTATCACATATAAAATGTATTAAGCTATACAATGTCTCAAGGGGGCATAAAGGTTAAACTATGCTACTGTATTCTATGAGAAAAAAACAGAGGTAAAAAGTTCAAAAAAAAATATATCTGTGACACAGATACAGACAAAACAGAAAAAAGAATTTTATTTAAAAAATATATATAAATACTATAAATAAAAATATACATTTTTTCAAAAACTATAAAATATTTAAAGCGGTAAGTGGTAGCGCGACAATTAGTCTCACAAATAGAAAAATCGAAGAGAATCTTTCTTTTAGATTTCAAGATCTAAATCTTACTTTGATATTTTTTTACTTGAAACAAAACATCATACTATACATCACAGTATATGTAATACTCGTAATGTAAGAAAAATAAGTAAACCCTTACAATAATGTTACATTTGCTAAGAAATTAAAACCGTGTGATAATAAATGTGACAACTTGACGATTCCAAATTTACTGACAAGACCATGTAATATTTTAAAATGTGAACATTATCATCGAGAATTTATATTTGTGCTTGTTAAAACTTTGGACTTGTTTATATATTGTAATTAGATGTTTATTAATGAAATACACCATACATAAAATTTATTGTC